>WAAB01017830.1:2029-67898 GCA_013389865.1 Piaya cayana
ACACAGGATTCAAGGAGCAGTCTCACCAGTGCTGAGTACAGAGGAAGAATAACCTCCCTGGACCTGCTGGTCATGCTGTTTCTGATACAGGTCAAGATGCCATTGGCCCTCTTGGCCACCTGGGCACACTGCTGGCTCATGTTCAGTCGGCTATTGACCAACACTCCCAGGTCCTTCTCCTCCTGGCAGCTTTCAGCCAGGCTTCTCTCAGTCTGCAGAAATAATTATAACCCACTTTTTAAAAATTCTGCTGTGCTGGTAGTGCTAAAATCTCAAAAACAATTTACTAAAATTAAAAAAGCACATCAAAGTAACCAGTCACAAATAATACTCCCTGGCACAAGAAAAACAACCTGTAACCCCGCATCATCTGATAAGCACGACTTCACACGTCCTTTCCATTTGTATTTTATTTCCATGACATGAACATACTACGTTTATTTGCAAAATATTGTATAATCCACACATAATCCATTTAACACATCAGCACTTTCAAATGTATTCCATGACAGCTCCTTTTACTACATTCATATGTCAATTTCAAAACCTTTCAGTTACTGATTTCATGTCAGCAATTTCTCCCATGAGCTAATTAACGTGTCCAGTAAGATATAACAGTTACTGTAAAAAGTACAGGTGCCTGAAGCATGAGTTCACATTGTTGACTATAATTTTATCCAGTCTTTAAAAACTGTTTGAAATACATTAATGATAATGCTTATAAAACAGAGAACTTCCTCTGCTGTAATCTCCACACACTGCTGCACTGGGCCATATACAAGGTACAATGCACCTACCTGTGTGAACGTGTGAAGATTATCTCCTCAGAAGAGGCAGGCTCTTGAGAGTCCCTTTATGAGCAATGGAGAAACTGAGAAGAATCATCTTAAGAACATATCTCTCTCTCTCTCTGACTTCAGAGACCCTAAACATCTAATTTGAACTAGAAGCCTTGAATTCAGCAGACCCACCAAATTCCCATTTTGAGAGTGCTTAGAATGAGCAATAAAGAACTAGATAAAATCAGAAACACTCCACAAAAGCAAAAGTAAATACACTACTGTGAACATTAGAAAGCCATTCTAAAATACTCAAAGGATAATTTTACTTCCTTTAAGGGGCCTTTTGACTTTCTTGTTCCTTTCCTAATTTGAACAAGCCATTCTCTACCCTCCAATCTTTTCTGAGGGAGGAAAAAGAAACAAAAATTCCTTCCCTCCCAACCTGCCTTTTTCTCCAGCAGCATCTAGAGCAATCTCTCTTATGTATAATGCTACCATCATTTTTTAAACAGAATTCTCAAGTTATTTTCTTAGGTATATCTGTACAAAAATCAGTGACATATTAAGACTGAAACATGTTTCAAGTCCTGCATCAGGACTTTACAAAATCAGTCCTTTACAACTTGAACATTTCAGCCCTGCAGAATTCGTATTCTAATATGGAGTGGCATCAATAACTATGTCAAATCTCTTACCATATTAGCATGTGTGTCAAGCTTCTTTATTTCAAAAAGTGTTTCTTTTTCCATGTTTATTAAAACAAACTTTCCAAGATTAGACAAATATATTTACCTAAATTCACAAAGCAATCCCTCATAAATTTACTTAATATAATGGATTCTCATCAGCAGATTTTTTCAGGAACTACACTCAGATTTATTAGTTCCCACACTGCTATTGTTTAAAAGACCACCAAAGGGCTGGTTTACTAACACAAATGCCAATTGTGCTTTTGGTCACACTCAAACTGCCTGCAGTTTGGGGCAACCGTGCTACATGAGAAGAACACCTTAGTCAACTGCAGTTTGGAGTATTGTAAACAAATAGATATAAAGCACCAGAAGGTCTACACCATAGTGTCAGCATTGCTTCCTCTGACTCCGCAACTCTGAATAACAAGTAAAGTCAACATTATTAAAAAAAAAAAAAATTCTAACAGTAACCTATAGCAATAAAATAAAAAGGTTAACATTACCAGTCTTTCTTAAGCATTTTATACCACTCTGGTAATGAAGTTGAACAGCTTCCTATACAGTCCCTATAGGGAGAACATCCACTAGTGATCTTAAGACAAAATCTGGATTTCCTTTACTCCTAAGTATACTTCAAAAGTTTTGTTGCAGACTCCCATCAGCCCAGGATTTCATATCCTCATTTTTTTCTTATACTGAAGTCTACACTATGGCTGCCTTGAAAGTGTTAACTTGGTTTAAGAACAAGTTTTTCATTGAAATAGTTTTATATATAGTTTATATTTCTAAAAATACCTCTGAAATAATCTGAACTTGTGAAATAATCTAAGCTTCCAACGTGTTTCAAACTCATGGCTGCTTCTGGAGAATGCTACAGGAAGTGGCAGGGAGGAGGGACAAATATTAGAGTTAAAACTCACAGCGTACCATTCATTATACCTGAGAAGGCACTAGGGGAGAACAATTAAAATGACATGCATAACAATAAAGATGAGGCACAGAACTTAAAAACCAGAAGTTTTTAAGGAAGTCTATACCTGTTAATATTTCCCCAAAATATATGAGGATCTATATCTATCTCTTTAACTTTGGTGTCAAATGAACTATGAAGACAGCCAAGTATTTAAGGATTGCATTTATAAAAGAAACATGGATCATGATGGAAATTAGAGTACACTCTATCTTAAAGTAAAAATGCATCCAATTTCCTTTTGATATGTTCAAAAGCATCTTTCCCCATATAGTCCATGCGCCCTTCCTCCCATTTTCTCCGTTCCTCTTCTGGGCGTGTTTCTTCTGGTTTGAAGTTAATGGACAGCTCCAAAATGGAATGTGTGACCTCATCCTGTGGGAAGCAGAACAGTGAGAAAACAGTCATTGGGTTATTCTCATTTCAGTGCTGTGAAATTTAATCTTAAATGTCAAACTTCAACTTTCTGCAGTCCCAGTTAAAACAATAAAACAAACTATTCAAATATTAGTTCTTGTTTTGATAATGTGACCTCATTTTCTCATGCTTTTACTACTTGTCACGGCATCTTTAAACATACTAAATGTTTATTTTGCTTGTCTTAACTCAGATTTTGATAAACTCATCAACAACACAATGACAGTATTACAAATACAGCCTGTTTAGAGAGGAATATTTCATACAATAAAGTGTAAACATGGAGACCAAAAGTTGCACAGATAAAACAGGCTTTCATATGAACATAAACTAAAGGAATTTTTTGTGATTTGTTTCAAATCATTTCCAGTGAGATCAGTAGTATTAAGCAGATGTGAGGTACATTACCAATATAAATTAAAAGACTGACACTATTTGTTATACCACTAACTAGTTAACTTTGAATGACAGTACAAAATTATAAAGTCCAGTGCAAGATCTAAATATAAAGTGTACAAACGCAAGATGTGTTATTAGTGATAATTTCAAGCATGTGGAAGAAAACCTGTGTCCATGATCAACCAATGCCAGTAAAACTGGAACAGCTCAACAATTATAACCAGTAATAAAGATGAAATATAAAAGGACTAGTGAAAGCAGTTACTTTCAATACTACTCCAAGAGGCTCCAAGGCAAAGAACTCATCTCACATTATAAACAAAATTGAAATCAACCAGAATGGCCTTTCTGTTAAGTCCTCACAAATTCAATATAAAAATATTTCAGAATAAAACTTACTGGGCAGGAATCAGTGGCTGAAACTGCCTAAATGTCCTGGAATATCATCACAGCTGCCAATTATAGAGGATAAGGTATAGGACTTATGCAAGACCTGCATCTACAGACCAGGTAAGGTATTCCAAACAGCCAAGGTAACACTGCATTCTTAGGAAACTGCATCTTTCCATATATATCTCCACCTGAGTCCCACTCTGTACACTATTTTAAACATGAATAAACACTCTAAAGAGCATGTTTGATCCCTTTATATGCACTTATGTAACCATAGTTGGTATTTAATTTTCAGGCTGCTTATACACATAGTGCAATAACCATGAAGATTCATTTCTTTACCATTGGCAAGAGTTACCAACAGTTTTGGGTGTCACTAACAAGAAAACAAGAATCATCACGGTTTTAGAAACTAAAAATTTTAGGTGGAGTCCAGATAGACCTGGCTGCATAAGAGCTACAATTTAACCTACAGTTTTACTTCTCAGTCTTCAAATATTTCATTGTTGTGCTCCACAATCATACAATAGGAAGCATTAGGAAAATGGCAGTGTTGTGTTCCTTACAAGACACAAGTCCTTGACACTGTGTCACTCCCATCAGTAGTGCCAAGTCGGGCAGTGCTGTCACACTGCCTACAGAGAAATGCAGTGCTCTGTGCTCAACTCACTGTACATTCATTTTCCACTTGGTTGGAAACATCACTTCAGTAGGTAAAAAAGAAACGCAAAACATGACCAAAAATCCCAAGCAGCTTTGCCTGTATTAGTACTGGAGGCCAAAATTAACACCATGCATTTATTATTTGGGGGCTAGCACAGGAAACTATTCATTTAAAAACTTGACGTTTTTAAATGAAAGCTAAAAAAGGATCATATCCCATTATTGGAAGCAGTTGAAGGATTACAAGGCTAAAAGATTAAAGAACTTATTTGCATATTGCATCATAATTAGTTGAGTTTTCCCAAAATGACATTGTCAGCAAAGACATGCATGCAGTTATCAACAGATGTACTATGCAGAACGCTACATGTACCAGTTCTGAAGTTTCCTGAAACGAAGGATGAAATACGAGTTGTTCTGAAGGTCTGTCAGACTCGGAGAGCTGGACATTAGAACTGCTTTGTTCAGCTTCACATACAGGTTGCTAAAATACAGTCACTGAGGTTTTATTAGAGGAATATTTTTTCATAGTTTCCTTATCACGAGAATGATACAATACAAACTGATTTCAGTGTTAAGGTAGGAGAAATCAGTGGATTGGATGAAAAAGAACAAAACACATTATCACCAAGGACAAAATTCATCTCACCCAGCTTTAACTATCAAAACAGCATTGAATTTAGGCTCCTGCTATAATCAATCTAAGATAAGTACCTCCAGAGGGCAGCTCTTCTCATCTTAAAATAGGTTCAAGAGTGGTTGTCATTCTTCAGTGACTACAGAAAAAGCCTGGAAACCTAGCTTACAGTAGATGTCTATCCCTCACAAGGCCAAACTTCAATGAGAAAAATCTCATCTTCGAATAACAGCTGGCTCTATAACTCATGAACTTTTATATGTATAGAACAAGAACAGAACATTGTGTTCTAAAACAAAGGTAAGCTGACTTGTTCCAAAAATACTGCCCCAAATATTTGCCTTTGCCAGATAACAAATACAAATAAGTAGATGCCGTTCTGAAGTCTCCTCCACCGAAACTGAAACTGTTCCACAAAACTACTGAAGCTTGAAGATAAGCAACAAGCTGGAATGATGGTGCTCCTAAGTAAGAAGGGTATCAGGCTATTAATTTCCAATTAATACGATCTTTTGATAAACCAATCCTAATGGACTGAAATTATAAAATAAAAATTAATTTGAATGACGCTATTTTAAGTGAGCATTATGATTTTTTTACCCCAGACAAATACCTTGAAAATCAGTCTCTATTTGGTTTGAGCATTTCAAATGGAGACTGATGTATGAGGCACACAAGATAAGAATAATGTACTTGCAAAGGATGTTTTACATTCTAGAGATGGAAGGTTTGCAGTTTTCCTTCAGCTCCTCCACACTCAGGGTAGAAAAGAAAGGAAGGAAAACTACAATTTTACTTTATGGAGTAAATATAGTCTAAAGGGATGAAGGACTGAACATCATAAAAACTGTCTTCATCTTACTCAAGAGTAGTCCACAAGTTACAACAGATGGCATTAGAACATTGATTAGAACATTGATATTTTCACTCCATTGTACCTTGCTGTATTGTCATTTATCATACAACACACAATGACTTTCATATGCAGAAACATTATGCTATTAGGTCCAGCTTAATTCCATTACAAAATAATGGTAGTCAGTGCCACAGAAACACCCAAATAGAAACACACAAATAGAAGAAGAGAAAAAAGAACCAGGGCCCCTGTAGTGTTCATCAGTGTATTCTTTTAAGGCACTCTGTGCACAAATCACAGAAATTTGTGTAAAGTTTCCCAAGTAAACACTTCAGGGAAAAAAAACAGTGATTTCTACAGAGGAGTGACAGAAAGAATTCTAGTTTAAAATACATTAATTCACAAGACTACTAACATTCAAAAGATTACTTCGGTAACAGACTTATTTTACATTATGCTTTAATAAGTACCTAATGACTTTCAATAGGCAATCTCTTCATAAAATTCAATGAAAACTTTCAGCCTCCAGACACATCATGTATGCGTGACTAAAGATTAAAAAAAATAAGACTATTTCTGCTGCTAGCAAGATAATTGAATAGCTAGAGCTAAATCAAAGAAGATATCATCTTCAAGATCAGCAGTTTAATTTAAAAATCTCAGTTTATTATACTATTTCACTTTGTTACTGCGTATAGTAATGTACAATATACTTACAGCTTTGAAAGTGAGTTCCTCAGGTGAATATGCTGCGGGATGCATTTCATACGTCTGCTCTGGAGGCACAGGCATTTGCAGTGAATTGGCCACATAAGGACTGACCTTTTTCAGTGTAATTTCAACTCCACTGAAAGTGTGCTAACAAAAACAAGAACATCTCACCACTGAAACACAATTTTGCAGGAAATTAGTATCTCATTTACAACAGTTTCACTTCCTTACAGGGATTTCAACATTAAGTGAATAAGTAAATACATTTTAAAAAAACTTGTGGTCCCAGATTCAGAGCATGTTTCTATTCAGATTTTTGCATTCGTGAGTATGCCAGCATTGTCAGGAGGTATATCTACCTTCACATTACTGTGAAGCTGCACAATTCTTTACTGCACAATTTCTTAAAAATTAAGACATGTTAAAGTATGAGATCAAAATCAACCCATTTCCTTCCTCTGCTTTCCAATTAGCAATGAGTTTAACATCCAAATTGCTCTCTGAAGCTTTGATGGTAATTTTCCAACTGATCTTATGGGATCATGCAATTAGCTCAATGATGGTAATAGTCTAATATTAAAAAAGTATTACTAAAATATTTATATATATGCATAAAAGCAATCTAAATTGTCATGTTTGGATACAAAATTAAAAATTGTACTTCTAACCATTAATTTATACTGCTGTTCTCCAAGCAGACATCTATCAACAGATTTTTTTTTTTATTNAAGGCTCTAAATGCTTGTTAACATAGGAGTATTGTATAAAACATGCTGAAATGCAATTAAGATTGTCTTTGCAAATCTGATTTCTTTGCAATGACTTTCATAAAGCAAGCTACAATTCAGTTCTGAAAAGGCATATTTTACTATAGTTGAAGGAAAGTTTGATGGTCTACATTAGTTTAGCTTCAAAAAGTCAAAAGCACTCATTTCATAGCCAGGTATCACTTTTTCTGGCAAATTTGTACCATCCTTTGTGTTTAATTTGCAGAATTCACATACATACATTCCCATAGAAATTCTTCATCAATTAAGAGGGGGGCTTGGGGAAATGTTTAGAAATAGTACTAAAAATCCTTTCTAAAGTGATCAGTTTAATGCTTCTGGAGGCAATCACTGCTACTACCAATCAACAGATAATATATTTCCCCACGTAATTGATTCCTTCAGCAAAAAAATACTTCATTTTTGTTATGATTCCAGCATATTTCCACTGACTCCTTATTAGTTACCTTGCATTCCTCAGATTCTGATTCTTCCATCTTTTGAAGTTTTTCTAACAAAGGCAATACACTGGCACTGTATATATTCCACCAGAGGGCAAGAAACGACAGCTGATGAAAAGATCCAGAGGTGGTGCCATCCTGCATAACTCTCTTTGTTTGAAGGTTGTATTTGTAGTTCCAGGGCTTTGTTGCTCCCAAGAAGTGAACAACTTTGGCATCTCTACCAAAACTGCAGAGATTAAACATACAGGTCTATACATTAAATATTTTTTAGCCCAAATAAACTGCTAAAGAAATGTGCTTACTCTCACTAGTGAAGTAATTTTGGCACTTTGCAACAGTGACACATTCAATATGAGCTTTGTTTCACAGAACAAGCTAAGAAATTGTTTAAAAAAAAAATTAAAACCCCCCATTGTTTCCCATAGAATTGACAGAAAAAAAAACAAACCCCAAAACCTAACAACTTTCAAAGTAAAGCTGTAAGAATATCACTCTAAAGTAAACCACAGTTTCTCAAATTTGAGAAAAGCTTCACTGAAACAATGTATGTGACAGTGTAGTCAACTCTGGGACTCTCTCTGTCCAGATGCAAGACATTCATACTTGCACTTAAGCTTTTAAAGCATGATTTTTACATAACACTATTTGTGACTACTGTAGTTTATAATCAACAGAATATGCCATTATTATACTCTCTTGTAATAGAATGTTTGTTAACAAACTAGAGGTTTACATTCAGTCAGAAACATTGCTACTTACTGATTGAAAGCAGGAACATAGGTGTACACAGCATTGCTGCTTAAGTTATAGAGGAAAGGTAAGTGTTTGCCAATATCTGCTGTTGCCCAGTTGCTGAAGAAGCTGTTCAATAAGCCTTGATCACCCCCTAAAGAATATATAAAACAGTATTAATCATGCATACATTCAAACTTACATAAAAATTTCACATCCAAGGATGGGAGTGAGACTGGTGTGTTTATGGGACTGCAACTTGGACTTGACAATATGGCCACATGAGCAGGTACAAGTGAATAATACCTGATCAATTCCGATGCAAGTTCAGTATAAATGGAGTCCTATTGTAAAATATGAAGGAAGGAGTAGGTAAGGGTTTGGGTCTCTCTCAGAGCAGAAGGCTGAAGATCAGTTGTATTTCTCTCTCCTAAACCAGACAGCAAAATTAAAACTTACTGAGTGATACTCAGACACAATGTCCCTTCATTGCCCTTTTCTGGGAAGCACAGTCCATGGTAAGTCAATGGGTCTTAGGTACTGAGTGAGAGGCAAAGGTGCATCTTCACTTTTTGTGGGGGCACAATTACATAAAGCCCAGAGAACTCCTGCTTTCCTCCATTGTGCCAGAGAGCATGGAAGCTTTCAAAAAACAGCTTACTGAGAAGGAATCTTATGTCCTCCACTTCATCATGCCTTGTCCCTTACCATCAAAGCTGCCATGTTCAGCAGCAAACTGGAGCAGTAGGTTGTAAGTTTTCAAAGAAGGTCGGAACACAAATACACCACTATTAAAGCAGTCAGGCCAGCCAGAATCAGGAGCTGCTGAAAACTCTTCTCTATCAAACAATTCATCAACATTGCAAAGTACCTTAGAGAAAGCAGGAAAAAAAGAAAAAATGTTCGAGCAAATGTTTTTCTAGAACATGAGTATCTAAATCAGCACAAACTGATAGTTTGGGCAAATATATAGCTTGCAGAGCATAAAAACAGTGGCAATGCAAAATATGTTAGGGTTAAGAACCGACACGTTTAATATAATAAGGTAACATTAATTGTGATTCTCCATGATTTCTCTGATAAAAAGCACAAATCCTAAGAAATTATTTCATGAGCCTCAGAGACCCTCCAGAGGGTCCCTTTAACTATTCTAACACACCGTATCTCCATTTTAAACCTGGTCTGCCTTTCTAATCAGAATAAGTCCAAATTAAAGTATATGACAGAGATCTATTTTAAACATCTGCCAGAAGCCCATTTGCATAGAGTGTGTTTGTGATCTCTTTTGAGAACAGCCCTGAAGCTACTCTCAACATAAGTTTTATTTCTGTGTAGCCAGCAAAACTGTGAGTATTGCCAAAACATGCCAACTGGAGCTTCTATGACCCTGTGACCAACAGTAAATCTGGTCACTTCATAGGCCAGTAGGCCGTCTGACAAGGAAGCATCTCACACTCTGAGTAGCTATTTAAGACAGACACAAATGCTTCTACAGCTCCCATTCTACTTACCAAAGTGTCTGCATCCATGAAGACACATTTGCTATAATGAGTAAGAGTCCAGCAGTGAAGCTTGGTGAAGGTTACACCCAGTTCTGGCCTCTGCATCAGAGCCAAATGAACTGAGTCAGTACTGTCAAGCACATCCACCTCGATTACTTCATCAAACACACTGTGGAGGACAGACCTACCAGATTGAGCAGTGGAGAGAAAGAAGGGAATTTATAGAGGTTCATCAGAGTTCATTTCTGGCATGAAAACAGTGACACACAGTACAACATTTCTTATAACAATAACAAAGACCAGATTGATTGGTTAGAATGAGAAGTCAAAAGTGAAAAGCCCTCATAAACAGCCTGCTGAAGTGGCAGCTACCAATCAGGCCATAAACTATCACCTCTTCCATTACAGGATCAGCAGATCTCAAAAGTGACAGGTGCTGTATGGAGTGGAAAGCAATCCTTATTTTTAGTTACTTAATCTCCTACAGAAACACAGAGATTCAAGCAGCTTTCTTCCTGCACAATGCCTCTGAAGAACAGCACCCCACTGTGTTTGCTGTGCGCTGCACAGGATGTGGCACGCACTGACAGCCCAGCCATTTGCACCTATTATGTAGCTTCTAGACTGCACTTACTACTTCTAAGTAGCTTCTAGACTGCACCTTTTGAAACAGGCCATACACACTTGCTCACTACTACAAATCATCTCAAATGAAACTTATCGGAAGACATCCTTTTTCTATGCATGCCTTCCATGAGAATTCTATAGGCGATATGAAGTAGGTAATTCTCCTTCCAGACATCAGAAAGAAGTCTTTTAAACGCATTACACTATTAACTATGAAGTCCTGGATGTCAAACACAGAAAAAGAAAACCTTGTGCTGATTTTCTGGATTTCAGATTTATTAAAAATATATATATACTAAAAAGTTTTTTTCCCACTGAATGGGAAAAAAAGTCCAACTTTATATTCATCCAGGTATCAAATGTATACAGTATTCCCACAGGAAAGTTATAGTGTTCTGAGAAAATCCATACTTTAAAAAGCCTGTAAAATCAGATTTCACATCAAAAAATGGTAAAATGTTTCTTGAGCCAGATGCATTGCAAACACTTTCACATGACATACAGAAATCAGGAGCTTGCCCGCTTCTTAAGCCATAGCGGAGCTAGGAGTTTCAGTAGCTATGGCATGGTATGTTTCTTCTAATAAGCAACATAGTCCTCCAAATAACAGAGCTTGAGTTTACCAGATCTAATGAGATTTCTATACATGACATTCTGTAGTGACTGTAGAATCACAGNTCAAATGAAACTTATCGGAAGACATCCTTTTTCTATGCATGCCTTCCATGAGAATTCTATAGGCGATATGAAGTAGGTAATTCTCCTTCCAGACATCAGAAAGAAGTCTTTTAAACGCATTACACTATTAACTATGAAGTCCTGGATGTCAAACACAGAAAAAGAAAACCTTGTGCTGATTTTCTGGATTTCAGATTTATTAAAAATATATATATACTAAAAAGTTTTTTTCCCACTGAATGGGAAAAAAAGTCCAACTTTATATTCATCCAGGTATCAAATGTATACAGTATTCCCACAGGAAAGTTATAGTGTTCTGAGAAAATCCATACTTTAAAAAGCCTGTAAAATCAGATTTCACATCAAAAAATGGTAAAATGTTTCTTGAGCCAGATGCATTGCAAACACTTTCACATGACATACAGAAATCAGGAGCTTGCCCGCTTCTTAAGCCATAGCGGAGCTAGGAGTTTCAGTAGCTATGGCATGGCATGTTTCTTCTAATAAGCAACATAGTCCTCCAAATAACAGAGCTTGAGTTTACCAGATCTAATGAGATTTCTATATATGACATTCTGTAGTGACTGTAGAATCACAGCTGAAATTGGAAAGTGTTTAAAATTAAAAAACCCAGCAAAAATACATGTATTTTTTTAATCAAGACTGCTGTGCACCAATATTTTAAGATCAGTCAACTGAAACTGAGTTCCTAAGGTTTTTGGAGAGTTTTGATGACACAGGTGGTTACATTTCTTGCTCTTCCTAAAAGAGGAACACTTTGAGGGTGAGGGGAACATTAGTGTCTTTATTTACTCTCAAAAGCAAGACAGTGAAACATTAGTTCCAAAACTTTCAGCTTATGTCCCCAACTATGAGCTTAAGACAACTAGCCACAAGCTCTACATCTGCAAGTGAATTCTTATTAGGCTTATGATCTTAATCATGGATGTTATTTGAGACTTCTTTCAGAAATCACTAGCCAAAGGGGAGCTTCTAGACCTAATGCTATGAAATCCACAGGAAGCCTATTAAAATCTTTCATGCTGTTGTTTATTCTTCCACATTATCACCCTCCAAAAAAATATGAATCCTTACCTCATCCCACTGGAAACCTCTGGTGTAATTAGCACTGCCAATTTTCTAGATGTCGTATGGTTCCTCAACGACTGTCCGAGAACCAGAGCACCTTGACAGTACACATCATCAGTAGCAAGGGTCACAAAGGCTTGATCCGTTACTGTGAGGAAATATTCAGAAGAGTCATTGCTACAGCTTTGACATAAGCTCTTTTGGCAGGTTCCTACAATCTCCCTCCTCCAGCTAACCAATAGGCTGCAGTTTATAACAACCTGCAGCTCCTGTGATAAGCTCTTTTCTTTCTCTAACACCCCCAGAAGACACAATTGAATAGAAAATCCAGGGAATATGACAGCATAACGTATGCTTCTGAATTTTATTATTTCTTTGTCAGCCTGATTTACATAATAGCAGGCACAAAGTTTTTGGATTACCTTTAGACAAATAATTCCCCAAGTCTTACTGACTAAACACAATGTCAATCAAGGAAAACCCACTCTATAAACATTTAGATTTTACATTTAACTAACACAGTATAATACAATCTATATGGAAAAAAACCCAGGATGTTAAGTACTAGCCAGAAATACCTGTCTATCAGTGACCTTACCAAATTAGCCCAACAGGCATTATTCTTTCCTCCGTCTTCTTTGTAGTGGAGTAACTGGTGCTGGTTGAGCAAATGCAGAGAAATTGCTACAGAGATTGGTACACCTCCCAGCAGCTGTGGATCTCCACCTCAACTAACTCCAAGAAAATATCAGGAAAGAGGGGAAACATGGGCGGGGGGGTGGGAAGCAAGCTACACTCCTGTACAATAGCACTTTGTAGAAATACCAGGCCTGTAGTGGTGTCAATAGGGGCTGATTCTTCAGCTCTGCCCTGTGACAGAACCACCATTATGGGGATTCTCCAGGGGAGAGACAGAACCTATGATTCAGAAAGGTGAACAGCATTCTCAGAGCAGAAGGAAGACCTCAGCTTTCAAGGTTGCAAAATTAACCAGAAGATGATGAGCAGGTCATTGGGATGAGGGCAATTCCACTGAGCTCTACAGACCTTCATTAAATCCTTCTGTTGAACAACTTGTTTAAAACCACCATCATCTTAAAGGTCAAGCAATTATGTTAAATAAATTAAAGCCACCAAACAAAAACACCCTGTCATACAGTTTCCAGGTTCTGGTAAGACACAAGGAAAGAATCCCACAGAACTAGTTGCCGAGAACCCCACAAATGACCTCATGGCTGCCTCAGCTACAGTGTGCCAAAATTAACGAGTTCAAATCTCTAACCTAACATTAAGGTATGCAGTGAAGTATGGTTGGTATCAGTGAGAAGCTCTCAGGTACTAAGTATTTTCGTATTTCATGTTCTCCAAATCCACAGAAAATTACAGACCCACTGGTGTGCTGTCTTTTTCCCCACTTTTTTCTCTACCTCCCACTCATCTCCTGCCAGACTTTAGTTTGAATCAAGCACGTACACCTTATGTTTGCTGACACTGCCACAGATCCCTGCACCTCGGGAGAAACCCACTAGCACTAAACTTGGCCAAAAAACCTAAGAGTCATTCATCCAAACTTAGAATAGTCGCAGATCCCTCAGGTAGGCAAACTCCAATAATATTTTCAATAACAATTTCAAGAAAAAGCAAATGAAAAAAAAGGAGCCTTCAAATCTCCCATTACCAAACAGCTCAAGCAAATTATGGGCATTCCAGAAAACAATGAATAAGGAGTTGCTTACATGGAGCAGTTTAAAAGGACAGTTCAATAAAATGCTCCTACTGCAGTTTTCCAAAAGGTTAAACGAATAAATATAAGCATACAAAAAAAAAACCCAAACCAAACGAAAACCAAACGAAAAACACTGAAGGCTCTTTTTACAATAAAATTATTCTTGAAAGATACAAAGACTCAGCAAAGAAAAGCACTTTTGTGTTAGGCAACAGGCATTTTAGCCAAGTAGAGGTAATAAAACAACTACTGAGAGGAATGTGGGAGGTAGGTTAATACAAAAATCAAACTGTGAAATGAGTGGGAGTTTAAATCTTAAAACACTGTTTTGAATAACAACCACAAAACTGAATGCATAATCTTCTTATTGCTTCTGCCGATTCTTTTAGCTACAGAAGTTGAATCGTCACATAAATAATACATCTAAAAATAAACAAGCTGCTCATCAAATAGTTCTGCAAGTTTGTTAAGCAAATTACCACATACTATACTACATATGATTTCTTGTTCTGTATCTGTCAGGCTAAAGTTGCTGCCAAACTGCCAAACAAATAGAACTTCTAAGAAACTCTTGTTAATATCTCACACAATAAAGAAATAATAATTATCTGTCTGAAGAATCAGATGTTGGATACCTATTAGAGCCTTTTTAATAGAGTGAATCATTACAGAAATAATTAAAGGGATAATCAAATATTGACTGCAAAATGTAAAATTCAAATATTTCTGATACAAAGTATGTCCTAGATATTTTAAAACCATACTAGGGCATCCCTAATACATTAAGGACCCATAGGTTATTTTAAACAAACAAAAATAAATTATCATCACTTGTTCTTTGATGTAATCCTTGTTTTCAAGGAAAAAGTAAACCTGACTTACATAGTTTATAATATTCTTTATAACTTTATCTCTATAGATAAATATTTTCTTTTTATAACTGAAAACTAAGGATCAGATTTAAATATAAATTAATTATAAATATAAATCATATACATTTGTAAAAGCAGATTGTTTACCTGGAAATTCCTATTTAACTAAGGACAACGCTGCATTACAACAGCTAATGTACACAGGGTTTCACTCATTGATTTCAAACTGAAAAAGAAGATTTGCTCTTTTACATTTTAAAGCCAAAGTTTCAGATATTTAAATTCATTTGTATTGGATTTTTTGTAAGTCTCAAGTGTAGCTTTATGGATTTCTTTCAGTTCTTTGCACTGAATTACAATACAATTTTCCATGGAAAACACCTAGTGTGAACAGCAGTAAGTTTCCAAGCAAATTGTTTTCAAGCTGTGGAGCCCTATGGCTAATAACATTGACTCTAAGTGAATTATGAGAAAAGTAGACATATGATTAGACTCACACTAAAACTACTTCACGTGAATTTACAAATCTGGTTATTTCTCTTGTCTGGGTTACCACACAGCACATGAAGATGTGAATTTAGAAATCACTATAATCAGTAGTAGCATCCAACAACAGTTTCTCAGAACAAACCAAAGATTTTCAAGCTGATAACTTTAGTGAGTTACTTTAGAGCCTGCTCTACAGCTACAGATAATAACACAGAAAAGTCCGCAATAGTAACGTGAATCACTACAGTAAGGGTGATTTCATGTGAAACTTGTTACAATTCATTTAGCCATGATTACCAACTTCTTATGCTACTTAAAGTAGCAGTAGTACTTCTGACAACACTGCCAGAGGCAAGAAACTTCAATAGGCCTGAAAACCAGGGCAGCTAAAAGCTTTACTTAGAATCCCAACCAGCAAGCCGACAGGGTGGTGTTCACTTTGATGTTCAAAGAAAAAAGAGAGAAAGTGAACAGGCACCAGATACCCGCCGAGAATCAGGAGTGACTCATAACAATAAACACTGAATGAACAGAATGCACCTGACAGCTTCAAGACAAGTTTAAGTAGAATGGGGTTGGTTTTTTCCCACTACACATAGCTTTTTAAGCATCCTTCTTCTGATAGACAGAGGAAGGATAAATGTACTCTAACTGTGGCTCCTAGAGTAACAATTCAAATTTGCTGAGTTGCCCACTCCAAAATTGCTACAGAAGACTAGAGAGTCACATGCTACAAGTTTCCTACAAGCATACTCTGAATAAGATATTGGCATCCTTAACGTAAAAATAATATATAAACAGATAGTTAAAAGCCTCCAACAGGCTGGTTAGGTGCCTAGGATGCACTGCCAGTCATACTAACCAACAGTCTCATTGCCTCCTTAAATTCCAGATTCCTCCCTGGTACCATCTGTTGCTCCTTTGTCACCTCCCTGCTTCTACCTCAGACGCAATCTGCAGGACAGTTAGGCTGCAGTCTGGACCTGTGCCCGCTGAGCCCAAAGCACCTTCCTGAAACCCCAAGCAACAAGGGCACGATGTAGCCTCAAATCATGTAATGTTTTCTAACCACTATTTTGTTACTCCCCCTCCCTACCCATCTTCCCCCAGAAGCAAGACTCGGTGAAGGTGTGTTAGACTGTTGCAAAGATAATGATAGCAACAGGCCTCCTCACTTCTCTGACCTAGCACATTCATACCAGAAGCAGCTGGAAGAGAAAGCTCTGCTCCAGGTGTCACCCACAACCTGAAAAGCAGTCAAGAAGTATTTTAAGTAGGTACAATGAATAATTAAGTCAGACAACCAGCAGAAAAGAGCCCGTTCAGCCATAGTAAACAAATGGCAGCTGGCCATTTTAATTCCCATGCTCCCTCAGCTTGGATCTAACGGTAGAAACGTTTACATTACTGATGGCACAACCAACACCTTTACACAAATCTTTTTATAATAGAATATAAATTGACATTTAATGGCATGAAATATTCCTCTTGGTCTAACAAAGTTCTGTCTGAGCCCAAGTCAAATTCTCTCTTACCCTCTATTAAAACAACACTAAATTTTAGTAGATCGGTTTGCAACCTTTAGCTTGGAAGGCTATAGAAAGAGGACTTGCTTCTCATTTATATAGTTTTTACTATGTGTCTTTCCATTAAGAACAGTTACATTCTGCTTCAAGACCCTGAAATTTTGTTATTCAACAGTCAGTAAATGCTCTTTATGAAAAACCAAATGCCATAATACCATAATATGCAAATAATCATCACATATAGCTCGCAAAACTAGTTCAAAACCAGTAACAGACCAGTTCAGAAAAAAAGTTATTAATAATTGCTTAAGCAATCCAAAGACAGCACAGGGACTTGATACGTTATGTTGGGTATTTCCAGTCTTTCCACCCTCCTTTCAAAAAAACCCAAAAAACTACTGAAACAAATCCACAATCCTCGAATTTGCATGCTCCTTTTCTGCATCTTCCCACAGGGCTGAGGTTCCACATTCATTAACTCAAACTCTGGACCCACCAGGCCAAATACCTCAGAAGTTATGCCTGCCATACCCTTCAAAAGGTTCAACAAACCCAACTTTGGGGGCTGCGACTAATCTTCTTCCCTTGGTTTTGAGACAATGTTCAATAAACGTAGTGACACCTTCATCTGATCAGGGAGGTGGGTTGAGTCACCTTCCCTGGAGGTGTTTAATGGACTCATGGACGAGGTGCTGAGGGATATGGTTTAGTGATTGATAGGAATGGTTGGACTCGATGATCCGGTGGGTCTTTCCCAACCTGGTGATTCTATTCTATGATTCTATTCTATTTTATGACCGAAATCCGTCCCTCGCAGCTTTAAGGCTAACTGAGTAAAACCAGCGCTGGAAGAAGGAACAGAGGAAGGGTTTCTCCGACTCTCCTGCTGCTGAGGGAGCCCACCCCAGCCCGACCCCCTGCAGACCCAGCAGGAACGCCCGCCGAGGCCCGGCCAGGCCAGCCTTGTACGTGCAAGCAGGACGCCTGAACGAGTTTAGCTCTTTCATCAGCCGGGCGGCTTAAATCCTAATCTGAGGCTGCTAATTACAGCACCACCGTGCCGGCAGCGGAGACCCCGGCCCGGGCCCGGGTGCGAGGAGGGAGAGGGCGGCGGGAGGAGCGGGAGCGAGAGCAGGAGCGGGAGCAGGAGAAGGAGCGGGAGCATCCCTGATTGTCTACTCACCGGGCATGGTGCGGGGGGCACGGCGCCCGCCGCCTCCGCCTCGCCTGTTCGCGGGATTAAAGCCTCTTTCCTTGCTGAAGGCGGTCGCGGGTTGACTTACACTCGCCAAGGCTCCTCCAGCAGCGGCGCGGAGGTGTGGGGGGGATCGCCCAGGGGAAGACGGGCGGGAGCCACGGGGACCGGCGCCGGCTTCAAGGCGAGGGGAGCATCCTCCCCCTCGCCCCCCGCCCGCTGCCCCGCGCGCGCGCCCCCTGGCGGCGTTGCCCCCCCATTGGCCGCCGGGCGGCAGCGCCACCACCCCGCCCGACCGGCAGGGGGCGGCCGAGAGCGGCCTAGGGGAGGGGAGGAGGAAGTGAGAGAAAGGCTGCGGTGATCTCGGCGCCTTGGGTGGCGGTGTCTGCGGGGTGGGAGAGAAGTCTTGGAGCACAGGCGGAATGACTCCAGAGTGGCTTACGGTGACCCTGTTAAATGGGATTCACCACCAGCTGAGGAATCATGGAATCACAGAATCATTGAAGCATTAAGGTTGGAAAAGTCCTCTTAAGACCATCAAATCCAACCATGAGGTTGAACACGGCCAAATGCTGGGTCCTGCACTTGGGGCACAACAACCCTGTGCAGAGCTACAGACTGGGAGAAGAATGGCTAGAAAGCTGCCTGACAGAGAAGGACCTGGGGGTGTGTTGGGTGACAGCTGACTGAACATNCTACCTGAAAGGAGGTTGTGGAGATGAGGGAGCTGGACTCTTCTCCCAAGTGATAGGGGACAGGACAAGGGGGAATGGCCTCCAAGCTCTGCGAGGGGAGGTTTAAGATGGACATTAGGAAAAATATTTTCACAGAAAGGGTCATTGGGCACTGGAACGGGCTGCCCAGGGAAGTGGTTGTTTCACTTTCCCTGGAGGTGATTAAGGAACGAGTGGACGAGGTGCTGAGGGGCATGGTTTAGTGTTTGATAGGAATGGTTGGACTCAATGATCCTGTGGGTCTTTTCCAATCCGGTGATTCTATGATTCATCAGCCCAACCACCAACCACTGTGCCTGCTAAACCACGTCCCAAAGTGCCACCTCTATACATCTTTTTGAACACCTCCAGGGATGGTGACACCACCACTCACCTAGGCAGCCTGTTCCAATTTCCGTTAAAAAAATTATTTTCCTACTATCCCATCTAAACCCCCACTGGTAGAACTGGAGGCCGGTTTCTCTTGTCCTGTCACTTGTTACTTGGCAGAAGATACTAGCACCCACCTCTCTGAAACCTCCTTTCAGGCAGTTCTAGAAAACAAAAAGGTCTCCCCTCAGCCTCATTTTCTCCAGGCTGAATAACCCCAGCTCCCTCAACTGCTCCTCATAAGACTTGTTCTCCAGCTGCTCCACCAGCTTCGTTACCCTTCTGTGGACACGTTCTAGTGCCTTAATGTACCTCTTGTAGTGAGAGGCCCAAAACTGAATGAAGTACCCCATAACTTCTCTGGAGCAACCATAACCCCTACAGGTGCACACAGCCTGACAACTTGTTGCCCAGCTAAATAAATAAATATTTTCAGAGAGCTTGTGCTATTCAGAGCACTATATGTATTCTTTTATATATATATCAATGTTCATGTAGTCACAAAGTATGTTTTTGCCAGTAACTTAGAAATGAGGTAACTGTTGTATGTAATTCAAAGACTCATAGAATAGTTTGGGTTGGAAGGGACCTTAAAGATCATATGGTTCCAACCCCTCTGCCATGGCCTAGGACACATCCTGCTAGATCTGGCCCCATCCAACCTGGCCTTGAACACCTCCAGGGATGGGGCATCCACAATTTCCTGGGCAACCTGTGTCAGTGCTTCTCTACTGTCACGGTGAAGAAATTCTTCCTTATGTCAAGCCTTAATATGCCCCTCTCCAGTTTATAGCCACCCCCCCTTCCCCCTTGTCCTATCACTACAAGCCTTTGTAAACAGTCCGTCTCCAGCTTACTTGTAGGCCCCCTGCAGATATTGGAAGATCACTATTTGGTCTCCTCGGATCCTTCTCTTCTTCAGGCTGAGCAACCCTAACCCTCTCAGTCTGTCCTGGTATGGGAGGTACTCCAACCCCACAAAGTCTCTGCAATGCAGTTTTAGCTTAACATGGTTCAGCTGAGGACTTTTTGTGTTAAACTCTTCTGGGAACATCAGTAACTACTTAGCAAAGGACAACATTTTAAGACAATATGCCACTGAAGAAAATGCATATATCACTCAACTCCTATATTTAAACTTTATTTCCAACTATCTGCAAATTGTCAGTGCTGCCACTCCAAGCTGCAGAGGATGTCATTGCTTTAGTAGTGACGAGGCTTTTAAGGAAGGAAGGACATAAATGCATAGGAAATCAAGCTTTATTTATCCCACAGAATCAAAATTTTCAGGAAATATGTTCATCGTGCTTGCATAGATCAACTAAACAATGTGCAAGAGTAGCAAGATCACGGTTGCAGGTAATTTCACTGGGATATCTATTTCAGTTGGAGGATTTAATAATCAACAAACCCTTTTTTTGGTAATAAGTGATGCATGCATTTGGATTACTTTCTGGTTAACTTGTGTGCCAGTAACTTTTTTGCAGTATAGAACAGATTTTAAATGCCAGAGCCAACCATACAAGCTAGAATTCTGGTGGTCTAACAGTCAGTTTACATTCCTTCCTTGCTTTCCATAGTTAAATACATTAAAGCTTCCCTACATAACTCTCCCATTATCTGAAATTATAGCTATTATTATTACAATGCTTATAAAATTATTATAAGTATAATTGCTATTGCTGTCATCATCATCATTATCATATTAGCTAAAATGGGAATTAGCATGGAAAAGTGTGTCTGCACACTGATGTATTGGTCATATGTTGATATAATTGGACCAAAGAGATTCAGAAGGTGAAACTCTTGAGTGGGTGGGTTTTCAGTTGAGTGGGTGGAGTTTACCAGCTCAGGCTCATGGGTTTTGCTCAAATTCTCCATAGTAAAATCTGCTTTTGACTAATAATAATAAATTATTTTGAGACTATTATGAACAAATGTAAATAAATTGTGATAATATTGCAAAATAAAAAGTATTAATAGTGCACATAGATACTTCTGTGGACACTGCTCCTGGAAAAATAAAGATTCTTAAGCTGTTTTCCTTTTATTCCCAAAAGCCTTTAATTTGAAGTATTTCTTTCTCTTCCTTTGCAAGACATAGATGAATTTGTATACAAAAGATATCAGCCAGCATATAAGCCAGAAAGTAATAAACAAATCAAACAAAAACTCAGTTCATCTTAGAAGTTGTGTTTATTGAAAATTTTCAAGAGAAAAGCAAAATATGCATTTTTATTGTTAAAGAAAACCTGAAGTGGCAAACACAAAACACTTTAATATTTCATTAAACAAAACGTCATCTGTGCACTAAAATATACATCAGTCCATTTCAACTATTAACATGGAAAATTAGTATTGTTAAAGAAATATCAGTGTGTTCTTACAAACCATGTTAAAAATATGTTATTCATAACTGAAAGTTATAGTTATAAAGGTGCTTGTTCATTCATGTGCTGTGAAGATGTTCCCATATTTAAACTGATGTACGGTACAATTTCTTTCAGAACAGCAATAAAGATGGTAATCTTCTCAGCAACTGATATAGATACACTTCAAATTTTATTTAGATAGATGAGTATTTTATTGTATGAATGGAGTACTTTTTCCATCATGCCTGTCCCTCAACAATTTAATAAACACACATTCATGTTTACCTTCGTCTCCATGGAATTTCAGTAAGAAAAATAATGCTTCACATATAGATGAAAATAAAACTACATAGGTTTCCTCTGTGCTTTAAGCGGTTCACTAAAAATAGCTGTATTGCAGAATTATGTTAGTAATCTACTTGTTCTTTCAGCTTTCATATACATTTCATTCATTGGCTAGTATTTTGATATGTTTAGCTAAATGAAAGCAAGGAGACTGGAAAAGTGTTAGTTTTTGTTTATAATTTGTCTACATGTGGACTCTTGTTAGCACAGCAAGGTTGATGAGGAATAAGGAAAATAGATGAAACAGCCATGCAAGCAAAACTGTATCAAGCATACCTTCATATACGTAAGAAGCTTATTAGTTGATATGACATAAATTTAATAGAATGAAGTGTCACAGGCTCATTTTAAATGTTTCTGAAAACTTTGCAGCTATTTTGCCTTTAAAGAAATTATCAATAATATAGTTCTTAAATAAAAACCAACACAGCCTGCCAGATTAATGCCTTTTAAAGAAAAGAAACAAAATTTATGGCAAATTCGTGTTCCCGAGAAAAATTAAATACCATTTCAGTAATAAATAAAATAAATAAATAAATAAAATCAGCTTATGTTCCTCTTGTTTTTATTTTTTTAAACAGTAGTTTATCGATATACAGTTATACATTCTTTTTGTGTTAAGTTTTGTAATTAAGAATGTATTTTCCATCTATAGCTCCTCTCACTTCACTACAATTCAGACATAAACAGAAAACAAAGTCACTAAAATTTTTAATCCTTTATACAACTTCAGGTTTTCCTTAAACATCATGGATAATACAGAAATATACTAAAGAAACCAATACCTATGAATGAGAGCAGTGATTTCCTTATTCCTACTCTATCAGAAGGATTAAATATTTTTGCTAATTTTGAAAAAAAGAAAAAAGTTGTTTGGTGACTCAAATGCTCACAAACCACATCTTTCTTTTTAGTCTATGTTAAATGTGATGTCTTTGTTATTTAAAATACCTTTTGAATCAAAATACTTTTCCAACCCTCATGAGTGCAGGTCAGATAGATAGTTCAATACTGTCTGCAGAGGTTTTAAGCACATCTTTGATGACTTAAAGCTCCAGGTGCGAGAGCACTATCCGCTGAAAAAATGTAGGATTGCTATGTCTCAACAAATGTTCATAAGAGGAAGCTTTTCTTTTGTCAGTATGATAAAGTAGAAAAAAAAATTGTCAGATCTGTGAGCTGAATGTTACCGACCAAAGGAGCCTGTGCTCAGAGGGCAATTCTTCTTTCAGCAGTTTACACTGCAGCCCCACCTGAAAAATGAAGGTTGAACACTCAGCACACGCATGACCTTTGCCAGCTCCTCTGGGCTTTCTTTGCTCCAGTCCTTTTGAGGCAGCAAGTGAGAACGTCATATCCCTAGAGATATGTAGACAGCCTTCCCTCTTTCACTCCCTGTTTTCAGAGGGCCATGGGATGACTAATCTGATGCTTTAGTTTAACCCCGGTCATAAGAACAGAGGGAAATATGTGACTGTCAGACCCTGGGGTCTTGAACAGCCTTCATGGCCCTGACCATCTTTCCCCCAGGCATCCCAGACTATGTTCCATCTGGATCTCCCCTGTGTAACCCTGCCCAAAGCTTCTCTCCTAGGCTGTAGCTTTCTGAAGGGCCAGGGGTATCCCAGTTATGTCAGAAGTGCCTATCAAGTTTCTCTACCCACCTTCTGCATTTTGCTCACATCTTAATCATTAGTCCCATTATGGAATAAATAACAAAAACTGGATGTATAAATTGACCTTTGCAGTAGCTAGTGGTCAGGACAGGGCTGTTCCTGAAGAGCCACAACTGCAGGGAATCCCAAGCCATCACCTGCCCAGCAGCGGACACGCACAGAGAAGGCATGATGACAAACATGTCCCATGGATGGACCAGACATCAGCTGGTGAAGACAAGACAACCAGCCCTGTCCAAGGCCAAGCCAGGAAACCCAGCCAGCCATCTAGGCTCATGGCTGGGCCAGGGATGGAGGGATGTGGCAGGAGATCAACCCAGCCCAGAGCTGAAATGAGGACTCTGGCCGAGTGGTTGCCCCAGGCAAGGGTGATCTGGGCAATGCAAGCTAGTTCCCACCCACTGAGCCCCGACAACCAGTCCGGGTAGCAAGGACCTCAAGTCATGTGATTTTCTTCATGAAATCATGTGCATCCATTATCTGGGCATGATACGGCTTCCTGTACTGGTCTCTGGAAAGAATATTGATTACCAGTATCTCTTACAGCCCAATGAGCTTGTTTAGGACAAGATTTTCAAATGCCCTTATCCCTGACCTATTTCTACTCCTGCTGAAATTGCTTATAAAATTCCCATCTATTTCAGAATTAAATCAGTTCAGAAAGTAGGAAACCAATTTGATCTTACCCTGTGGTTTGAAACAAAGTCTCTTGTTCTTGTAAGCAGAGTAGGCCGCTATTGATCCTACAACTAATATTACAAAGGCAGAAATTATAGGAGATGTAACTCCAGCTATTAATCCTGAATCTGTGGAAAAAGAGAGGATTTTTTCAGAGGCATTGAAATTATTTGACTTAAGCATCTATCTTCTTTACTAAGGTGTGCGTTTGCCAAACTAGGAGAATTGTTTGGTGAAACATTGGAGATTCATTATAGAATCAAGCAGAAGACTAGAAATTATATTTCATTACAGTTGATGTGAAAACAGTATCCTGACACTTAATTTAGTATATGTACTGCTTTCACAAGGCTAATGTTTTCTTACTATTTTACAATGATCAGAAACAAATTATAGAATAAATTATTTACTGTACCCGTGTTTCCTCCATGATTGAAATGCTGGTTCTCTTCTCCTGGAACAGAGGATGAAGTCTCATCAAGAAATGAAATGTTTTTCATCTTGTTTTGAGAACAAAGCCTTTACCTAACAAAGTGTGATTTCATACAGAAGGTGAAAGGGGAGCACTTGGCAGGACTGTGAGAGAGGAGCTCCCCTTCCAGTCCTGACTGACAGCTGCACTGGCTGGAGGAATAACCATTCATCCTCCTGATACTTCATTTCTGGAGAATATTATAATCTAAAAAAAAGGATAATACTTAGCAGTCTGCATTAAGCTGATTTCACAGGGAGTGGGAGGCCAGTATACTCTGCCTATTTTCTATTGCCAGACACTCAAATGATTTATCAATAATTTAAGTCAAGATCATAGGCCCGATGAATCTACTTATGGTTCTCAGTAGAAGCCCCTTGCTTTGGGACTAGTTGAATTAAAAGGAATTAATCCTGCAAGGTTTTGACATATGCCGGTAATGCTTAGGGATATGTTTCAAATTTGAGATTCAGGCTCAAAACCATGTTTTGTAGAGAAGAATAACATCTAAATAAAAATGGCAGACTCCTGTTCCATACCTTCAGTGAAAAACAAATTAACACTCAAGCAAAACTAGTCAGCTCTAAGTTACAAATATTAGGGAAAAGCTGCAAGGAGAGTTGGCAAATACTACCTGGTACAAATGGTGGTAAGGGCTTCCCATCATTGAGATCTGAGTCATCAAAACCTCCTGCAAGATAAAGATTAGGATTTCTGCTGCAAAATTATCAAATCAGCGGTAACCCCTTCCATTCTCTTGTGCAGTCTTTCTGTCATGTTCTAGGGAGGGGTGAGGGACATTTGAAATCCCAGCTTTAAAATAGTGTAAGTATCAAGTTTCTTGCACTGAATATTCACCCATTCAAATTTACCTGGAAGCTGGACTACTAAAAAAGCTGGTGTCCATCCATTCTGCATCTGTATTGGCTTGTGTGGGCTTGGGTTCTCATTAATACAAATTCTTATGTAGTATGGACATCTCAAATCCCAGCAATTTCAGGAGCACGAATTCAGTGGGTCCCTTCCAGAAAAGACTCCAGGAGGACTAGGTAAGCACCTGTCTATGGCTTACCAGTGCAGTCATAACAGAAGTAAATATGGGTTACATGGCAGTGGCTGAGGTAGATGTGTCACTTCCACTTTATTTAGCTGAGTGTCTAGGGCCACACTCAAAGACAATACAGGCTTATATCCTTCTCCCCATTCCCACCTGTTGTATGCCTCAGGACCATTTCAGCTATGCATCTCAGTATGGATTTGAACACAGGCTGATCCATGCACTGTGGCTAGATGTGTTACTCTGATGCCATTTAGGAGTCAACATCCCATATTTTGGGCAGACAAGAAAGTTTTATGGTACCAACATTAAAATTCAGAAAATCTGGCCAAACACTGGATCAGGAACAGTGATTACAAAACGGAGGTGGAGGGAAGGGATCATAAAAACTGTTAATAAAAAAATAAGAGAGTAAAGTATTCAAAATATCTGCTTTGAACAGCTCATAGTGCTAGATTTTCTTAGAAGAAAATGTTCTTACCAGAATTACCATAGCTTCCTGGTCGTGGTGGAAGAGGTGGGTATAAAGGTTTATGTGGGATGCCACCTGTTGATAATTAATATTGTTAGATGTTTGGCTAGGCAAAATTGAGAGCTGTAAAAAGAGTGTGACAACCTGAGATTTTATACCTATTGCTAATTTGATCATCTGGTGAATTAAGGTGAATTAAGAACAGGAACTTGTTACTGGTTAAAAAGTCTTAAGCTCTATAGTAACAAGTGGTTAGCTACTAAAACTAATTATAAAATACAAAGGAATATTTTCAAAATTAAGATGAGAGAAGTATTTAAAAATGTTGAAGGAAAGTGTTTAATATATTTCTGATGAGTGCTAAGAGTGTTTAATGCTGACAGCTGGGAAGCACTCTGTGTTGCTGTAGGTGACAGTGATGCAATTACACAGAGCCAACAGTGAAGCTGGTGTTTGGGCTGGAGGCAACACATTATCTCTGTGCCATCAGCAGGTATAACTAAGATCTGAAAGTTAGTTTCACCTAACAGATGGTGAATTCATCTAACGTGATGGATTTTCCATGCTTGAACCATGTAAAATGAACTCAGACTTCATCTTTGTTGTTTAGTGCTGGTATTTGGCCTTACATTTTGCTAAAGTATCAAGAAGACATACATTGGATTGAGTGGGAGATCTGATGACTAATAGCAGTTTCTAAAATGCATGTAACAGTACTGGAGTAACAAGAGCTGACTTGGGTACTAACCTGCCACAGTTAATGCTCTGGGCTCTTTCTCAGCGTATGTAGTGTAGATCTCCTCTTACCATCCTTTTTACAACCAGACAAGTCACATATTTAACTGTTATCATAGCCAGACAGTGAAATTAGCTCTGAATAAATCAGCTAGGTAGCAGAAGCAAATAACGGTTTCCCTCCCTCTCCTTAAGTCTTTCTTTCACCTTTCACACATGCCATATGTCCTTTTATTGTATTTCTTCTTGCTCAGGTACAAAATATAATGTGGGGGGTTTTTTTGTGAGTAACATTTAGATTCTGATTCAACAAATTATTTAGATAGATGCCTAACTTCGAGTGAGTGTAGCCTACTGCTGTCACTGGATTTAAGACAGTCTTAAAGCTTTGCACTGGTGAGACTGTGCCTCAAATACTGTGTTCAGCTCTGGGCCCCTCACCACAAGAGGGATGTTGAGGCTCTGGAGCGAGTCCAGAGAAGAGCAACAATGCTGGTGAAGGGGCTCCAGCCTCAACATCCTTCTTGTGGTGAGGGGCCCAGAACTGAACACAGGATTAGAGGAGCGGTCTCACCAGTGCNCAGGACCCGGCATTTGACCTTGTTAAACCTCATGTCATTGGTCTCATCCAGTGGTCCAGTCTGTTCAGATCCCTTTAGAGACACTCCCTGCCCTCTGGCAGATCCACACTACCTTCCAGCTTAGTATCATCTGCAAACTTATTAAAGGTGTACTCAATGCCTTCATCCAGGTCACTGATAAAGACATTGAACAGGACTGAACCCAGTACTGAGCTCTGGGGGATGCCACTTGTGACCGGCCTCCAGCTGGAATTAACTCCATTTACCACCACTCTCTGGGCTCAGCCATTCAACCAGTCTTCCACCCAGGAGAGTGTGGAGAGACTGTGTCAAAGGCTGCAATAATAATAACAGCAATAATAACTAAACTCTGTCAGAGCTGCAATAAGCTCACTCCTTTCTCTATCCACTGTCACCTTTAATTCCTAATATTAGGCAGACTCATATTTGGTAGCTGAATAAACTACTACCATTGCCAATTGTCTTCAACCTTCTGCTAGAGGCCACCACCCTGAATCATTACAGTACATCATCTCCCCAGCCACAGCTGTGGGTGGTAGCTTAGCATCGTAATGTAAATTATAGCTGACTTCAGTTCACACAAACAGGCCAGCCTGCAAGCTCCCATAGCTGGCAACCAGAACCAGACCTGCTATCCTGCTATCCCCACTTTCTGTGATAGCCTCTGGCAAATGGGCTACATGTGCATGAGTTGTAATGACTCCCATTACTATAGTTCCTCCTACAGCCTTGAAATCTCTTTCCACAAATTAGGCAGGTTTCAGAAAAAAACTACCAAAAAATCCCAGCCATTACATCTTAGGAAAGAAGAGAGTACTCACCCCCACCAAGAGCATCTCCTAAATGCAGATCATTGTCTAAAAATGAAAAGGAAGAAGATGTAGAGAAATGAATACCACACAATTCTTGAGAAAAGTAAGATGTTAGTTTCTAACAGAAAATATATGAATGGCTGTTTGAGAAGCAACTATTTTTCAGGCCAGGCCCACAAATTCAAATAAGGTATTCCACTTTTCTTGAAAATGCTAATAAAATTTAATATTTGCCCACAAAATAATTGATATATGATATATTTTCCATTCAAAATACAAAGGGTTTATTCCTGCATTAAAGAAGTTTAGAATAAGTCTCATAGTAGAATCGAGATAGTTCTTTCATATATCCGTAAGTACATAAATAAAATTAGCTCTTATAGAATATTAAAATGTATTTATTTTTAAAATATATGTATTTATTAGTATTCATATCTGTGTTTAAAATTGTTATTTGCATGCTTGACCCAAGAATAATTTATTCAACTACAAAAACTGAATACCCATTTCAAGGACAAATACTGGAAATTGATAAACCTATTCAGGAAAAGAGAATTGTATCAACTGATTTATGCAACAGTTAAGGTGACGTACAAATTTTTGCTTGAAGTGATCATATGTGCCTATCTGAGGTTGGGTAACAGCCTGGCTTTTCTTTGGCTGAGCTATAAAGAATTTGAAATACACATAGGCATCGGCATGTGCATGTTATGCAGTGACTTAACAGGCTGCTGGCATTCTCCTGGCAGTGTACACGTCTCACTGTATATAAGATGGAATTTTCCATCCAATAAACAATATGTCAATGAGCTGCAGATACATAATGAGAGGAACTCCATTTCAACATGTAGTTGTGAATATGAGCACATGGGTGATATTTTTGGATGTGTATGGAATGATAGTGAGATCTGATAGGCAGAAATATATTTGAAGGATTTTATGAGTCTAAGGATCCCTTTCTTGCTCCTTATAAATAAGAAGTGCTGGAAAAAATCAAAGGAAAAAGAATAACAATGTTTACCTGAATTTTTATACTGATGCTTATTGCCACAGAAAATTAGGTAAATAGTAAAGTATATCTTTTCATTATATTTTTGTGAGAGTTCCTGAAACTTAGGAAAATCCATCCAAATGCACTACTGTGCAGAGGTCTGCCTCCATGTGTTCTTTGTATCCAGAGTGAGTGGGAAGCTGCTTTTGCACAGTATCTAGTCTGATTTGTGTGAACTCAGAAATGCTTTGCTGTTACCAGGAAATCAGATGACAAAACAATCAAATTCAGACTACATGACTCTGTTCTTGTCAAGTCTGTTGATCAAAGTTCTGGTACTGTCTGTGTCTGACCAGCAGAAAGTTGTGTTTCAAAAATACCTTTACCTGTCAAATACGAACACTGTACAAAGCAATAAATTACAAACTGGATTCAATTTATTATCAAGATCAAAAATTCACTTAAAATGCAGGGGTCCGCGATGGAAGGCATAGATTTCTAACAGAAATGTTAAGGTTGGTATGCATGAAATACAAATGAAAATGTACGTGTTAGTATGGTCTAGGAGAAACAGCAGAGCAAAGGGTTTAAAGAACAGACAGTAAAGGTCACCATATCCAGCAGTAAAATTGAGGAATGTGTTGTTTCTGTCAAAACCAGCAGCCTTGCACTCTGATAAGACAACAGCACAGGCGACTTGCCAGCAGATGATAAGCAGAAGGGCGCTCTAAAGCAATGGGATGCAATGTATCAGCCATTACATTACTTTTCCTCTTCACATACCCAGAAAAAAGACTGTAGACATAGTCTATATACCCCAGACAAGCAAAACCAAACAGTGTACAGAAACCTGGCCTGGGTTTCAGAGGTACTGAAGTAAGCAAGATTATGAGGCAAAGGACCTCTTTTTAATAGCTGATGATTCCTAAAGGGTATAACAGATCTGTACAGAAACTGGTTTTTATTTCTGGTCAAGAAGAACCACAGAGATAAGACCTTATCCTGTGCTACACATGATGTTCATCAGACCACTTGAGCACACATATCTTGGCACTCATGAGTATGCGCGTTTGAGCTTATGGCTGAATTAAATGAATGGCAGGTTGAATGTGAGCGAGTATAATCAGCTTATTTAGAGACTAACATCACTTTCTTCTTTTTAAATTTTATGTTGAATTTTGTTGATTGGGAGGTACCTACAGGAGAGCTTCAACTCAGGCAAATGTGTGATGGACGTGATGCCCACAGGGCATGGGCTGCAAGGTAATTGGCACCATCTCAACCAAAACCATAATCTCAGTCAGCCACGTTTCTTAGTGGTGATGGTTGAATGAGACATAAAGGAAACCTTGAGGTTAAGATGAAACATCAGGCATATGCTAGGACATAATTTTACATTATCTCTCTGCACATTTCCATATCGAGTAATCTATTTTTAACACTGTTTTTAAAAAATTAATTTGTATTTAAACCCCCTGCAGCCCCTTCAGTGCCAGAAGAGATTCCATAATTATCTCTGTAAGGCAGAGGAGTTAATTCCCAGGAATTCAGGAGCTGATTCAGGTAGGGCAGATATTCATTTGACTGTCATATCTCTAACATATTTAGAGTCCATAAATATAAAAATCCTTTCACCTGACTGAGACAGATATTGGCATCCTTATATTGCCTTTGAACATAACTGAGGATACAGACTTTTAGGTTACAATTCAAGTAACCTACTTGAAGTGTCTATATTAGGATGAGAACAAATCCTCATTTAGCACGAAATTAACTGTCGCTAGATATGGTGATTTCTCTCTACTACCTTTAGAGGAAGTCAGGACAGCTAGCTAAGCAGAGGGCAGTGACATAGCAGTATTTTACAATGGACATTTCTAATCTAGGCCAAATGTGGATTTTTTTTTTTCTAAAATGGAGTGGGAAAGAAGTACACAACCATTACCATTACAGGATTAAGTAAAAACCACATCTGCAAAATTCTACCTTGTTTGTTCAAAGAGTAAGCCAGAGAATTGTGTGGAAAATGTTACTGCTTTCATGTACCTAAGGATTTTTTGTAACATTTATCCAGGAAAAGTCCAAAAGTTGTTTTGTGGGCTGATGTTATCCTGCATTTCCTGATTCAAGCATTTTTTTTTGGTATCCAGAAATTTTTTTCAGTGCAGTTTAGGTGAAAAATGCCTATGTTACCATAAAATGTTCCGTCATAAATACATGTGTGATTTTGTTGTTGTTTGGACTTTGGATTTTTTTATAGTACTAGATGTTGAATGAGAACCATAATTTGTCATCCTTGGGACAACAGCTAAAACCTTTTAGTCCTCTCCACTGTTTAGAGTCTTTTTTTTCCTTTCTTACACTGATCATTGTAGCAATCAATAGTAGATAACATTAAATAAATAAACAGAGAAAAAGAAAGTTGTGTCAGGGAAGGTTTAGACTGGATATTTGGAATGATTTCTTCACCAGAAAGTTTATCAAACCCTGGAACAGGCTGCCCAGGGGAGTGGTTGAGTCACCAGCCGTGGAGATACTTATAAGACTTGTAGAAGTGTTGCTTAGGGAAAAGGTTTAGTGGTGAACTTGGCAGCGTTACATTTATGTTTGTGCTTGATGATCTTAAAGGTCTTTTCCAACCTAAATGATTAATTCTATGAATATTTCTGCTAATAGAAAAGATTAAAAAAAATAAAGTAGAAGAATTTCTACCCATTTTTAGCAGCAGTTAACAATGGTTATACACCAGGACAAGCTGGAAAAATATGAAGAGGATCTTCAAGAAGTAAAGTGACATAATTGGCTAGTCATGCTCTAAAGCCTTACTGGAAGCAGTAAAGACATGTAATTGGTAACTGTCAAAAAAATACTTTACATACAGAAGACAGCTAGTATTCTCCCAAATAGTCTCAGCTATAGTACATTAGCAAATATGATCAAGAATCTCATGGCATATGGTTTCCACATATCTAAAATCAGTTATGACCCATTGTCTTCATTACTTACTCAGCACAGGCCTTGTCGGTCTTCTGATCACTGTAGGTTTCCTGGTAATTATATCCTCTGTGGGACACAATGACACACCGATAAACAATAACAGCTTAAACTTTTTCAACTTAACAAAGAAAGTACATGCCAATCTAGGGAGCTACATTCAACGTATCTTTATATACCATCGCAGAAACTAAAAACGAAGGGTATGTTTTCAAAGCTGCTATTACTTTTGCTTTAAAGAAAAAAAATTAATTTCATAACAGAAACATTGAAATCTGGCATGCCCCAGTTCTGAGTATTTTTAATTTAATTACTAGCCAAGTCATATGTCAGTCCTCAGGGAAAAAGACATACGATCTATCACTTTATCTAAATGCTAATGTAAAAATCAGGATTGGAGATTTACCTACCTGGGTGATCAAGAGCATCAGCTAAATCAAAATCACGTTGACCTAGAAGAAAAGTGACAGAAGGAAAAACACTAAGTCAGTGGACAGGCTTCCATGACCACCAGATCTGAGGGCTATGGACAAAGCCAGAACACCAGTAAGAGGCAAAAGAAAAATTAATCCAAACAGGAGCAGGTACAGAGCAAATGGTCAGCTGCTGTCCCAGCATTGTGCAGTCCTGAAATGACCATGTGAGACAAGCTCATTTAATTCAAAGAAGCCATTCATTTAGGTAGTGCAAAGAGAAATTGCTGTCTCATGTTGTTCATATTTAGCCACGGTGCAAACACACCTTTGAGGAAGACGAGTTGCCTATTACAGGGCACAAGGTCTATTAACAGGAGCAAACTGGAATTCAGCACATTACTTGCATTCAGCACAGTACTTGCAGGCCAGAATCATTAAGTGAGAACTTTTAATAACCTCATTATTGTTTTACTAGCTCAGCTTCAGAGAGTAGCTTTACTAGCAAGCCTGTCTTGTGATTACTTGTAAAATGAATCAACTTTTTTTTTTCATTCTTCCTGTAATATGTGCCAGCAGTATGAGATATTAAGATTTATCTACCTAATTTATTTTTCATTATGCCTTAAAAAGTCTGAAAGGGGAGAAAAGAACTCTTCCTATTCTGTGCTAGGTGTCAATGATGTCATTAAACGTTACAGAAGCGAAATTAGCATCCTGAACTTTGAAGTCAACAAGTAAATGAAACTAGAAAATTATTAAATGTATAAGTTGAAACATACAATTTTGAAGTGAACAAAGAGTTATTCATGTGAGTTTTACTTTCCACTCTAACTTTTAATACACAGCCTACATGACACATTTCTTTGCAGACTATGTATCCATTAGTTTTCATCCTTGTGTTTGCACACCAAATACAAGATTAGCCTGTATAAACCTGCAAAAAGTCACAACATGCCATGGTTTCCCTAAGCAGAAATGTTTTACCATGGTCTATTGCATAAGCCTCTTGATCTGCATCTATGTACTATCCTGTCTAAAAGGCTAATAGATAACTCTTTAATGAAGTGGTTTTCTTAGCAAGTCTTGAACACTTCACAGGAAGAAAGACATCATTATTCAAGTGGGGAAACTGAGGAACAGAGAGACATCATTACAGGCTATCTGCAATAGCACTCTGAAGTCAGCTCAGTTCTCTCTTCTCAAGGGGTGCAGTTTGGCTTCATGGCATTCTTCACAGTATTTACAGTTCTCAAGTAATAGGTCTTGCCTATGTCAAAAAAGCTCCTGGAAAAATGAATCATCAGCAGTAACACACTGTGTGATACTCAAATGAAAATCTGTGCAGGAGCATAAAGTAGAAACATTTTGATTCCCACGAGGATTTTCACGTAAGTCCGTGAGCTTAATTGTAACTGTTTCTGATGGAAAAGGTAAAGGGAGGCTGGAATGCAAAATAGTGTCCTAAAACAAAATAGTGTCCTGAAACAAAATTGTTCCTATAAAATGTTATTACAAACCCGTGTTTGGAAAGAAAAAGCATATAACACCATAAAGCTTTACCATTAATAGATTAACATCTTATCTCTTATTTGAACTGATCATGGAGTCACAAGTTGTCTGACCACCTCTCTTTCCACTGTTCTGGCCACTCAGACTAGTCTAGTAACCTTTGGACTGAGTGCTTAGAGAATAATATTGCAACCCCCTGAAAGGTTATTTCTTCATATGAATTCATTAAAATACACAGATACATAATACTGACAAGTGGCTTCCTCAGAAGATATTCCCTGCTGGAACCCTGAGGACATCACCAGCCCTTACTAGCCTTGAGCCCCTACCCATGGGCTGTCACAGCCATGCTGGTACTTAGCAAGACGACTGTTTTATACAAATGCAGACACCCTGCCCACAGGCTGCCATTCTAGCATTGCCTCAATTTGTATAGTGAAATTATATTTATCTGAAGCATTTATTCAGTGCCAATAACATGAGCAACTTAAGTCTGACTGTCCTTTGATTTTGTATTCTGATAAGTTTTCATTCTACATTGGCATCCTTAGTGCTGAAGGAGGATGTCTGACCTGAGCCTTGCAGCTGCAGGATACTGCTACCAAGATTCAAACCATTTCTCATTAGAATGAGTCATCAGAAATAATTTTGTAACACCAAAGAGCTGTTGGCCAAACTGCCTTCTTCGTTACGGGTCCAGACATGCAGCAACTAACTATATGGAAACAAGATACATAGGTCCTAGTGCTCTAAAGCGAATGTGACAAGATCACCTTGCGAAGGAAGACTATGGAGAACTTCCAGGTACAATATTTCTTTGAAGCTAGGGAAAAAAAGGGTAAAAAAAAGAAGAGGTCTAATCAAAAAATGTTGTACAATTCAAACAAGATGATGCAGATGCTTCAATTGCATGAGAAACAAAGCAAAACAGTGGATTAACATCTGCCCTTCTTGTAGACATACCAACATTTCCCTCTCCTATTTTCATATCTGCTCTGTAACTGAAAAAGTGAGAAAAGGCCATAGGTGTTCTTTTGAGACATCAAGGGAGAAATAGAAGAAAACTACAGAAATTTTTAAAAAGATAGAATTCTGAAAATCCCCTAGAGAAATTATCCAGATTGATTTTATTTTAATTATTTCTCAGGATAAATCAAGTAATAATATAGACACCAACACAGAATGGTTAACTGGCAGTAAGACAGCAATCTACATTGAAATCTCTTTGGCTGTGTAAATATCAACTTTGAGAGAAGAGCAGATTGTATGTGGACATCTGTGCAGCATATTAAATGATATTCCAACGAACTAAAACTGTGCTTGGACTTCCATCACTACTTCCTCTCATAATAACATCAAGTGACCACAAGGAATAAGATTTTGTGGAGCAGAATTTTAAATTACCATTTCTGAGATTGCACGAAGATATTTTAAGAATCTGATTTGGGAGAATAACAGATGGTCAAGTAGCTGAACAGCCAAGATTACATCCGCAAAATGGTGGATCTAAAACCAAAAACACATTAGGGACTCAGAGAATATTTAGCTCAATAAGAACTGCAGTCACTTCAGGGAACTCTGAAGATAAATTGCAGCAGAAATAAATTAGTCAAGCTTCTTTACAGAACAAACAGACTGAAATAAATTCATTTTCCATTTACAAAATTGGCCTTTTTTGGACAAGCTTCTGTAATAGAAGCAGCTGGAAATATACCGATAAAAATGAGTATGAAAGAAATTTTAGTAGGGAGATTAAACAGTTTCGTTCCTTTGATGTTTTTTATTTGGTTGAGTTTTTTAATGTGTGCTTTTTGTTGTTTCTTTTTTTATCCTGGATAAAGTTATGAAAAGGTTTAGCTGGGCAGGAAGTATCATCTCAACCTTATCTCTGTAATTCCTGCTTTGGGCTAGTGTCCTGTTTCTTTGCATCACTTCTAGCCTTTCTTCTGGGGGTATCCCTGATTTTACGTAGAAATAAAATGTGTTTTATTGGGTGGTCCACAAAAATTCATAACTGAATTTGAAAAAATGTTTGTAAGCTCCTGCCTGATACCACAGAACAGTCCTTACCTGCAAATGAGAAAATGCTAACCTAAGAAAGCAAGCCTTTCAGATGGACAAACAGTTTGTATCATGAAAAGACCTGTCTTAATTATGTTTGTAGTAGCTGCTCAAACCAAATGAACTACACCAACAGCAGGACTTTTGCTGGCACTTCCAGCCTTATTTGGGATGTAATTCCCTCATCTCAACACAACACATGTGCCTATAAAAATCTCAAGTGGAGCCCTGGCCTAAACAGCTAACAATAGACTTCTGTCACAGCCAGACAAGAAAGAATAGATTCCGTAAAGCCAAGCATCAAAATATAGTAGCTTAAATTTCAAAGCTATAAATTTATTTTTAAAGGCATGATTCTTCTGGGTAGTTTATTTGCATTTACTAATCCCCATGCTTTATATGAGCCTATAAAATATAATGTATGGAAGTCCTGTGATATAAAATCCTTGATAGTCTAGTTGCTCTGCTATGGAGACTGTTACAATTGCTGCTTGCTACAGAGATACTGTGCCAGCTTTCAGTAAGTTCCCTCGAATATAAGACACATTCTGCAGAACCATCATGGAGCTGAGGTCATCTCATCCCACCAAGGCAGTCTCTTGCACAGCTGTGTCCTCAGGCATGTGCATATTTAATGTTCCCAAACTCTTGCACTTAGTTTTCTGAAAACGTAACCCAAATATGGAGTTACTAAAATGCAGACACCGGTGTCTTTTGCCTGTGGTTGCATTTGTGACCTAAATGTTAAATGCATCATCACTGTGACCTGGTTGATTACAAGAATCTGAAGTCTCGTAGTTTTTGAGGATTTACGAGGAACAAGGCTAGATTCTGCAGGTGGATGTTACCCATTTCTCATTAGGACTGTACTCAAAAGTTTACTGTTGAAAGGCTACCATGGTGCATCACTGCAATTTTTAATCTCCGTAAGCAGGCTAAGTCCTGCAATGGATGTTTATGGACATGGCATGTGGCCATTAAAATGATGCACATTTAAATAAAACAATATGAATATCACTAAATGAGAGTCAAGCTATGAGGTGAACAAAATTAACTTCACAGGCATTTATTAAAAATGAAGCTAAGATCATTCAGAAAATGTGTCTATACATGTATATACATGTATGGTGACATATGTCTTGAATATATTCACAGGTGTATTAGATAAATCCTTTTTTCATTAATATGATTGAATTAATGGGTTTTGAGTACATGGCTAGGGGTCATATTATTGAGATGAGACTACCTGTGTTACAAATAAATTAGAAGCAACTAACTTAAACATGAGCTAGATAGGAAGGGAAAATAAGTTGATTTTACATTCTTTAAAAGCAAGAACGACAATTATTTCTTCAGTGTAATTAAGTAAGAATTGTTTTGTGAATACAATGGGCTTAAAACATTATGAAGCTGGCAGAGGCTGAGGAAGAAGTGGCTGGCCCACAAATGAGAATACGACTTTTCTAAAAAGAAACACTGTTACCAAAATCACTGGTGGGACTCATGTTCTTTTTAGCTGAAATTGTAAAGCACTCTTCACATAGATAATTTCTGATTATTATACAAACATGAGGCATATTTCCCCTGTAATGACAAAATAGGATATATTCTCCCAGGTATGTGATTCAGGGTCTGTTTACTGGTCCAACTTTATTCAGGAAGCAATTACATTTGTTTAAAGGAAATTACTCATGTGAGAAAAGTTGTGGGAAAATACAGAGGTTTACACCCCAGAGAGGATACTTTGGACCAAATCTAAATGGATACTATTTGTTTGATGTAATACTTTCATGATCCATATTTCCTGATGAGGTTCCTATAGGTTTTTTTCCATCATGGGTGTTTCATTCTGTAAACAACTATTGCCATTATAACAATATACACCCTTAGAGTTGGGGTGGAAAATGAGTATGCTTTAAAAATCTATAATTAAGGTCTAAGTTCCGGTCTATAAACCACAGCATATGGACCTGATTATTGTCTTCATGTTTTTTCTAGGCCGCTTCTGCTTATAGTTTGGATTCAAGGGAAATGAAAAGGTCTCTGTCACTTATTCATACAAAAGTGCATTTAAATAAATAGCAGAAAATGAGACTCACTAATAAAGCAAGAATGGCTTTAGGTCTATGCAGCATGGTCTCATCAAACATGAAAGAAAATCTTCTAGTTCGAGGATTTTTGCTTTGCTGTGGACAAACAACAGCTGTTCAAAGGTGATATGGCCTACATACCTAAAATAAAACATATAATTTTCCATATTTTGTTTCAGAGTGAGTGCAGACGAAGCTGGTGTGTACTGTAAAATTACAGGCAGAGCAAATGAGTTTGGATCTCCAATGAAGCAACACCATATGTCAGTGCATCTTACCAAAACTCAGATTTTCAGCTTTGTGTCACAAGGAAACAAAGCTTAGGCCATGGCTTGGGCTGCTTAGTCAAAGCTTCTCTTTGTCCCTGTGTGGTTTGCAAAGCTATTGGCCCTTTTCAGCTGTTTGGTCTAAAAGCATCAGGCTTAATGAGAGCTGTACACATAGACAGGCTCAAACAAGACATCTATAGGAGTATTCCCACTGAAACTCTACAGTGTGGCACAAGCAAAAGCTGTGTTTGGCTCACCACGTGAGCACTCACTGCCTACGTACCAGCTGGCTAACCCACATCTTCCTCAGCTGGTAGTTTAGAAACAACAGAGAGAGACGAAGATAATGCAGGGGTTCCAGAAGATGCCGGGCTCTTTATTTCTCTTGCTCACAGAGAGTCTTTTAACATTCCTCTTCCCACCTCTATCCCAAGTACACCGGTAAAATACATGCAAAACATCTTTAGTTCATCAGTATGGGAGGAACAAATCTCAGTTGTGCTATTAAATTAAACTCAAGTTAACAGTGAGTTTAATTTCTTTCATAAATTCTGTTGCATAGCTAATCCTGTGCCCGCTGAAGTCACAGCAACCAATCAGCAGAATTGTTTATATTCCTTCCAAGGGCGTTTGCAATACAGCCAAGTTGAAGTCGATGATCAGACCATTCACTGTACATTTTGTACCCATTTTTGCTTGTGTGTTTAAGATGCAAAATAGCAAAGACACAAGGCCTCCACCTTCTCTATTTCATGCACTTAAGAACATGTTTTCTAAAAAAGGATAATGCTGTGAAGAGCTGATTGATGTCAGCAAGCGGGTCTGTTCAGCAACAAGGTTTCTTCAGAGTCTCAGTAGCCACCTCACATCTCATTTGGACTAAATGAGTAAATCAGCTAGGCCCCCTATGCAGAGTTGAAGAAGCCTCTGTATATGCTGCCAGAGTGCATGGATAAGCCTCTCTGAATAACGCTAGGAAAAGAGTGATGGAGCATCAGTCTGTATCTGAACTTCAAAAGCAGGAAACTCCAAATAGTATCTGATGGCTTAGCCTTCAGAGGAAACAGATATCAAGAGATTTGGGATGAAGAATGCTCGGCAAATCTGGACTGGATTGCTGAACAAAGAGCTAGCCTTTTTTTGTTTGTTTGTTTCCATTATGCTCAGGAAACAAAAGGGTCTATATAATCTTTGTGAATAGAAATATCTGGTTTATATCTCAATTGCTGTTTCTTGCAGAGCTGTAGTTTTGATGCGATATAGATTGTGATCTAGGAGGCTTTGTTGTTGTTATCTTAGGACTGTTTCCAGGGTGGAGTGTATGTCCCTGGTTCCTCCATCACTGATGGCATAAATCCTGTGCCCTAAGAAAGGAATTTGCTTTAATTTGGCTTCTAGTCATAGTGCCTGCTCTGGCCTTTGTTTTCATTTAATCTGGAGCATTGTTGCCCTTTGAAAATGCATTGTTGTGATTAAGCTTTTTAAACCAATTCCTCAGGAATTAAAAAATGCATTGATGACACGCAAAGCTTGCACAGTGGAGGTGAGACTGTTAAATTTCCATAAACCATTCAAGCCTCCTCTTTCAACTGGAATGGCCTATTTGCCTTCATGAGATATTGTGCTACAGATCAGATTTTAGATAGCATTTCCCCATAATGCTCATAGATGTCAGCCCCCCTGTTGATATGAAAGAAGGATAAATCTGAATCTCTCTCCTCCTAACCACAGAAAGGCATATTTTTACTGAAGAAAGCATTACTGCATTTATTTGTTTGTTTATTTATTACCCTCAGTGGTATGGAAGGGAAAAAATACAGACTGAAAACAGGCAATTTGGACACTGTCTCCAGGCTTGCAATGTGGCAGCATTGTTTGAAAAGTGAACCCAAGAAGTTGAATAACCACACTGGTTGTTTGAACTCCCCAGCTCTGATGTCACAACAGTTCTGTTGTTGTTAGCATTTTAACCAGTTCAGATATGTCTGTTTATCAAGCTGCCTTCACACCCCTGGATAATAGTACTGACAAGCCTTGATGGAGCAGTATAAAAGAACAGGACTGTGTTTTTCAGCTCTCCAATTCTGTCTTGTAACTCCAGTGAAAATTAAGTTATCCATAAAACTAAGTCTCATAGTGTCTCAAATCCAAACAGGTCTGTAATTGCCTCCTAGCTAACTAACCAAGAATATAATTAGTTCAGCTTCAGCTGAACAGTGGTACATGGCTTTCTGGCCAGCAATAAATGCTGGTCCTTTACCTGCGTAGCATGCAATACATGACACAGTGAAGTTCATGTGTCTTAAACATCAGCAGCCTTTGCACTTCTTTGTTACTCACTAAACATGTGATCAATCACTTGTTTTTAAAAGACCATGGATTTGTAGATTACATCTATCCTCGGAACCTAAGGAGCATTACTGAGCAGTTAGATCTGAATGAGAGTTTCAGCTGTTTTCCAGCACCATATAGGAGAGATCCCTCAAGCTGCATTGCTTCCCCACTGCAGGTACACATGCACACGCAGACCTGCAGTATGTTTCAAACAAGTGCTTGATCTCAGTTACTGTGGGACTAGGACCTAAACTGTATGTTATCACACCCTAAGCAGGCAGTGCAGGCACAGCCAAAGCTGAATTACCACTGGTCAGCCAAGACACAGTAACTGATGTGGGATGTTAGTGTGAACTAAAGTGGAAGAAGTTTCTATGAAGTTTCTTTCATTTGGGCTGGGCTAAAAGCCACTCAGACAATTAGTTGTTGCAGCTCAGTTTATATGGGAGACATCATGTAACCTGTGTAAGCTTGGAAACAACAGAAGCAAAAGAGTGCAGAGAGCATGTAAGATTCTGAACTATATCAGGTCTCACTTCCCTCATGCAATGTGGTCCTTGGTTATGCTACACTTCCGTTGAGATGTGTTTATCAAAGTAGTCTAACTAGCTGAAGAAAGGCAGACATAAGAGAAATACTAGATGGTAAGAGGAATGATGTGTTCTGGTTTGGCCATGGTGGTACAGTAGTGCAGTAGTTTCTGGAAGAAATCACAGGTGCTTACAGCTTAGATAAGAGTTAAGGCTGCAGATAAAAATGTGAATCATGTCATAGACATTCCTATCATAAGGATTTAGAGTAGCTTTTAACTAGCAAGGCCAAACATTTCTCATTCCATGTCTTCATTAGAACTGAGTAGTGATTCCTGTATATGTCACCTGAAATATTGTAAATCCTTTGATGATAAAATTCAGTGGTTGTTGCCATAGACTTACAGTAATTAATTTTGCTTTTCAAAGTGGATTAAATAGCGTCCATCATCATAAGACTGTGTCCAAAGCTCATAGCAACTTTCAGCAATGACTTCTTCCCCAAAACATGGCCCAAATTGGGTCAAAATCAACACTTGTGTAAAGCATGAATGGTTACGCTGACTATCCTTGTAATTATAGTGATAGATTACATAGAAATTGGCTTGCCTATGCTCAGATTGTTTGAACAGAAATATTCAACATAAAGGAGTCCCCCAGAACAAGAAAGTCTGCATACCAGTAATGAGAAACCACATGAATCATCACTGTTCACAACATAACACGGGGCAGGTCAGCACAGAGCTCTACTGCTCTGCTGCTTCTATGCCACATTACTTGCCAGAGACCTCCAAATAGTTGCTCCTTTGTTAAAATGGAACTATGGCTCTAATTTAAGGAAAGGTTTTTTTACTGCCCATCACTGCAAGATCTCCTAAGGACGCCATTTAAATCAGGGACGGTGGGAGGATGAGCAGCTGCAGCAGCTATATTTTGTGAATTAATGATTAATGACTGGTTTCTTCCTGCAGCCAAACACTACACTACAAGTTTTTGAAGGAACACTAATATACAAAAAAGGTTACAAGTACACTACATGGCAGATGCACACAATCATGATCTTATTTTCTTTCCTACCTAAAAAGGATTCTTTGCTAAAAGAAAATNCCCCAGCTCTGATGTCACAACAGTTCTGTTGTTGTTAGCATTTTAACCAGTTCAGATATGTCTGTTTATCAAGCTGCCTTCACACCCCTGGATAATAGTACTGACAAGCCTTGATGGAGCAGTATAAAAGAACAGGACTGTGTTTTTCAGCTCTCCAATTCTGTCTTGTAACTCCAGTGAAAATTAAGTTATCCATAAAACTAAGTCTCATAGTGTCTCAAATCCAAACAGGTCTGTAATTACCTCGCCATAAAGTTCCTAGCTAATTAACCAAGAACATAATTAGTTCAGCTTCAGCTGAACAGTGGTACATGGCTTTCTGGCCAGCAATAAATGCTGGTCCTTTACCTGCGTAGCATGCAATACATGACACAGTGAAGTTCATGTGTCTTAAACATCAGCAGCCTTTGCACTTCTTTGTTACTCACTAAACATGTGATCAATCACTTGTTTTTAAAAGACCATGGATTTGTAGATTACATCTATCCTCGGAACCTAAGGAGCATTACTGAGCAGTTAGATCTGAATGAGAGTTTCAGCTGTTTTCCAGCACCATATAGGAGAGATCCCTCAAGCTGCATTGCTTCCCCACTGCAGGTACACATGCACACGCAGACCTGCAGTATGTTTCAAACAAGTGCTTGATCTCAGTTACTGTGGGACTAGGACCTAAACTGTATGTTATCACACCCTAAGCAGGCAGTGCAGGCACAGCCAAAGCTGAATTACCACTGGTCAGCCAAGACACAGTAACTGATGTGGGATGTTAGTGTGAACTAAAGTGGAAGAAGTTTCTATGAAGTTTCTTTCATTTGGGCTGGGCTAAAAGCCACTCAGACAATTAGTTGTTGCAGCTCAGTTTATATGGGAGACATCATGTAACCTGTGTAAGCTTGGAAACAACAGAAGCAAAAGAGTGCAGAGAGCATGTAAGATTCTGAACTATATCAGGTCTCACTTCCCTCATGCAATGTGGTCCTTGGTTATGCTACACTTCCGTTGAGATGTGTTTATCAAAGTAGTCTAACTAGCTGAAGAAAGGCAGACATAAGAGAAATACTAGATGGTAAGAGGAATGATGTGTTCTGGTTTGGCCATGGTGGTACAGTAGTGCAGTAGTTTCTGGAAGAAATCACAGGTGCTTACAGCTTAGATAAGAGTTAAGGCTGCAGATAAAAATGTGAATCATGTCATAGACATTCCTATCATAAGGATTTAGAGTAGCTTTTAACTAGCAAGGCCAAACATTTCTCATTCCATGTCTTCATTAGAACTGAGTAGTGATTCCTGTATATGTCACCTGAAATATTGTAAATCCTTTGATGATAAAATTCAGTGGTTGTTGCCATAGACTTACAGTAATTAATTTTGCTTTTCAAAGTGGATTAAATAGCGTCCATCATCATAAGACTGTGCCCAAAGCTCATAGCAACTTTCAGCAATGACTTCTTCCCCAAAACATGGCCCAAATTGGGTCAAAATCAACACTTGTGTAAAGCATGAATGGTTACGCTGACTATCCTTGTAATTATAGTGATAGATTACATAGAAATTGGCTTGCCTATGCTCAGATTGTTTGAACAGAAATATTCAACATAAAGGAGTCCCCCAGAACAAGAAAGTCTGCATACCAGTAATGAGAAACCACATGAATCATCACTGTTCACAACATAACATGGGGCAGGTCAGCACAGAGCTCTACTGCTCTGCTGCTTCTATGCCACATTACTTGCCAGAGACCTCCAAATAGTTGCTCCTTTGTTAAAATGGAACTATGGCTCTAATTTAAGGAAAGGTTTTTTTACTGCCCATCACTGCAAGATCTCCTAAGGACGCCATTTAAATCAGGGACGGTGGGAGGATGAGCAGCTGCAGCAGCTATATTTTGTGAATTAATGATTAGTGACTGGTTTCTTCCTGCAGCCAAACACTACACTACAAGTTTTTGAAGGAACACTAATATACAAAAAAGGTTACAAGTACACTACATGGAAGATGCACACAATCATGATCTCATTTTCTTTCCTACCAAAAAAGGATTCTTTGCTAAAAGAAAATTATGTTAGAATATAGAAAAAACCCCACAATATGAGAAGATTTGGTTTTTTATTTTCCCAACTGCTATTCATTCTTTAAAAAAAAAAAGCATAAAATGTATTCAATGCTTTAGCAATCCTGCAAGAAAAAAACTCAATAATCAAACAACTATGCTCATGTGCGTATTTTAAATATTCAGGAATGTGTTGGCTAAGATTAATAAACTATTAATTTACAATTATTAAAGCACGTTCACTGATACAAAAGCAGAACATCTTTAAAATGAATCATAATCTGTTTTTTTACAGTATAACTATTATATTTCAAAATATCAATAACTAAGAAAAGCTCTAAAAACATGAAGGTAATATTTGACTAAAGATTTATTTGGAAAATTTAGGTTTCCCTGGAAGCTCTCATTTTACAGCTTCCATTTAAATGCTTTATACTCAAGTCCAAGCTCATGAATAATTTTAGAGGAGTAACACCAAGGAGTTTCTCTTTAGAGGAAATAAGGAATTATAACAAACAAACTCCAACTAGCTTGGCTGTTATGAGCAATCATCCAGAAGATATATATCTCTCCAGAAACTGCAGAAGTCCTTGTCTAAACAATCTTGAATGGTTCTTATGAAACAGCAGGAACAAAAATAACACAGGCAAGCATTTCTAAATAAGCAAACACATTTCTTCAGGGACTGGTGTTTAGATTTTTTTGTTTTATTTTCATTTTTAATAATCTTACTCTAGAAATAAGGCAAGGCAAAGATCACTTACCTCTTACATGGACTAGAAGAAAGCCAAGGCACAAAAGAAGGATACTTCTGAATTTCCCCATGATCTTCTATGCTGTGCCCTGATTGCACTGATTGGTATTTTCCAAATGATGACAGTAGATGTTGCAACTGCTGTGCCACAGGTTGAAGGAGATGTTGAAATCAACGGTTGTGTCCGAAGAGTTCCCTCACCACCACACTCAAGCACCAACAAAAAGAAAGAAGTCCTTAAAACTCTCTCCTAGAACAAGACAAGTAACAAGAGCAGATGATCCTTCTACAGCCAAGCTGTAGGCACTGTGGGTGCCAACTTGCCCTGTAAGAATTCTATTTATTGCCCAGGCAGGTAGCGTAGAGAGCCAAAGAAGCAGTGGCAGCACCCAATGGGGAGGAAGCCAGCACAGACTGAATCCGCCTCCTTCCCAGAGGGAAAGCTAACCTGTTTGACATCCTTGCCTTCAAAGCAGGGTGTGGTGCTGTGGGAATTCAAGTTATTTCTGAGAGGAGATCAGCCTTCTCTGAAGCATACTTGAAAAAACAATCTCTCAGATATATTCTGTCCTCAAAGTGCTGCTTCCCTACTCAGTTTTGGGCTGAGCAATAACTACTGATAAAGGCTATCCTGTTAGAGTCTTAACTGCTAACTTAACCAACCAAGTGTGAGAAGTGGGAGCCAAGAATCTACTTTGAAGAGACTTAGGAATTGTCTACAGAGGGGTAACATCTCCTTCCCCCATCCCTCCATCTTATAAACTTAAATTGTGTTGTCACACTACTGAACTGAAGCATGCTTAGGTCCCTGGTGCTTATCTTCACAAGGTAAATGTTGTCTGTCATGATTTGTTTTTTTCCATTGATCTAGATATATTTTTAAATAGGGATATCTATACATATCCTAAATGGAGAGATCTGAGTGCTGAGCATGAAAGCACAAAACTTTGGAAAACAAACAAAACTCACCCATCCATACATTCTTGAACATATATTAAATCACTGACATGATTTAAAACCAGTTTTTCCATAGTGTCTTTCTAGCAAATGTGTGCCAGCGCACTTGTCTGTTGACCTGGACTGTCACTGTCCCTCTGGCGCCTGACGCTAGCAAGGAGACTGGCATATGTCCTCCCTTTTGCTCAGGGATATACTGCAGGTTTTGTCAGCACTGTTTTAACTAGGACAGCAAATACTACCCTCTGCTGCCATGAACAGCTGATCTGTATGCTCATGGAGTTGCTGGGTGATCCAGTTTGATGTGGGGCACAGGTTGGCCCCAAGCATGTTTCTGTTGAGTTACTTAGAACATACTACAGAGCATGTGCACTGAATTAATGGTTTTGTGCAAGCTACAAGAAAATGGATGAAACAACACAAACCAGACTGATAAAACCTGGTGATGCTGGATCTTCAAGTAGCTTGATGCTCAGTAGGTCAGCTTTTTTCTGCTGCCCACCCCCATCCCAGACTAGAAACAGTAGGATGTTTTCTGAAGGCCTGCATTATTACATCACATGGCTTAACTGTTTTTAAGCTAGTATTAAAAGCTCTTAAATTTCAACTTCTGAATCATCATTCTCCTTGTCAGGGCCAATTGTTTGGTCTCAGAAGAGCTAAGGATAGTTAGATTTAGAAGGTGACTTTGTCAGACAGTGAAAATAAAAATTACACCATGACACAAGCAATCTCATAAGTCCACCATTTATTTTTTCCAGAATAACAAAAGTAGGCGCGCATGTGCTAATCTTTTTATCAGTGATGAATTTGCCTGAAAGGATCAGGAAAGTTGGCAAGGTTATGTAATAGCACCAGGCAAGTCCAAGCAGTTCACAAACGTTTTGTAGCCTTACTTCTAAACAGTTGTTTGTGTAAGTGAAGTCTTCCCCAAATGCTTTATCTTGCCTGTCGGCTGATTGTAGTTTACAGAGATTTTGCTACTCTTAAATTAAGTTTGAAGATGATGCAGCCCTTGTCTCATTCCTCTCAAGCCAGCTACTGCTCTATATAAATAAATAAAAATAATGCCAAGTATACACAGGGAGGGCAAATTGAAGGAGTGGGACTAGCACCAGGATTGGGATGTCTTGAATACTTACCCCACTTTTGTTCTGGGGGCATTGCAGGATCTTCTTCATCCCAGTTCCCTTTGTTGAAGATGTGCAAGTGATTGCCAAAGATAACAAGTGAACAGTATTTTTTATTTAAAAAAAAAAAAGGCTTTACACTTCAGCATAAACCGTTGGTTTATCACTTCAAGAGATCATTGAGTCATCTTTTTCTATTTAAAGGGAAAGGAAAGTTTTGCCTAATATTCACCTGACAAGGTGGATAATTTACCGAATTTTTTTTACTTATTCTGTAAAGTAAAATAAGCATATTTAAGAAATAGCAAATGGGTAGAGAAACAGACCCAGTGGATTTGTCTATTCTCTGTGCCATATACTTTTAGCCCATCAGGCCTCTTCTAGATGAGAGAAGATAAAAGAGGAGGACAGTCACAACTCACCAAGTTGCACCCCAGTACTTCCTGTGGGCAGAGGTTAGACATTGCTCTCTTTGACATGGGTGACCTGCTGCATGAGTCTCTTGGAGATGAAAGAAACAAATGATACACTAGAACTTCTGGGGGAAGCCACTAATATCCTACAGCATTCACCTTTTTTGCAAAATGTAAGTATTTTAATTAAAATATTTAAACATCTGGTAATATTAAACATTAATTTAAATATAAGTCAAATATACAAGTGTGTCACTGATACAATTTCTTGACAATAGAGAAATACAATTACTACACACTAGCTAAAACTTCAGGGTTTTTTCACAAAAAAAAATTGTGGTTCTTAAAGAACTCTAAATGCTGGAGTTCAAAAAAGAAGCTGTATTTTTCTCCATTCAATTTCTCTTCCTATTCTTAATAATCTCTTCATTTTCTTTCAAAATGGTCTTTTACATCTGCAAAAGAGAAAAAAGAAAATAAACTTTTCAGTTTATGAAAAGGCTAAGGTTTGTCTAGTGAAAAACACACAGGGAAGAGTAGTTTAGATAGTAGCCTAAAATAATTAGCAATAAAAACACTGAAATGCACAATTGGTAGTGTAATTCAGCCCAGGGTACATCAAAAGCTGAGTGCGCCATGTTTTCCTTGGCATTCAAAGTCTGGCACAGATATCGAAATGAGACTGAAAAGCAGCTACAAGTAAAAGCTGCCAGATCTTACACTTTAAAGCATAAGAATTGCCTGCGTTCATTTTCCCAGACCAATGAATTTGGGAAAGTTTAGGTAAGTATTTGAAAGGGACAGCACAGCTGAAAATCATCAGAATGTTTTTCAAGCAGTCCTGTTCACTGAGTTAGGATGAATTAAACTGCTACCTCAGCTTCCCTGTAGAAGCTAAAGTGACATGATATTCTACAGACACGATGATATGCTCTGCTTTTCCATCCTGCTACTGAAGGTAACTCCTCCTCCTCAGAAGAGGTAGACTGGAGAAATAAAGAGAACTGAGGGGAATGTGCCACAGGGACAGAGCCCTTTGTTGCAATCTATTTAAACTCAGTTTAATGGTGTGGACAGGAGTTAACTTGCAGTTTGGGCCTGGAAAGACAGTATTTTTTCATCCCATTGCATAGTCTGATTGAAACCTGTAAGGAAACTACAATAGTAATTCCCAAATTGGGATCTGAAAGTCACTGACAGCCTTTAAGGCCATAATGGGCAACAGCTGATCTGTGTGAGTCAAGCATAATACTTCAGTGGAGTGATGAATAATTGCTGACCCAATGAAAGTGAGAACTGATGAATTAGTATATTTACTTATACAATGCAAGTACAGTTGAGGTAGGAAGGCAAAATTCAAAGTCTCAGTGGATAGTGAGGCACATAAAAATGTAACAGTGAACCTCCTACATGAGGACAGGCTGAGAGAGTTGAGTTTGTTTAGCCTAGAGAAGAGAAGCCTTCGGGGAGACCTTATAGCAACCTTCCATTGCTTAAATGGAGCCTAGAGGAGAGCAGGAGAGGGGCTTTTTGCCAGGGAATGCAGGGATAGGACAAGGGGTAACTAGTTTAAGCTGAAAGATGGGAGATATAGATATTAGGAAGAAATTTTTTACTGTAAGGATGGAGAGGCACTGGAGCAGGTTGCCCAGAGAAGCCATGGAAGCCACATCCTTGGAGGTGTTCAAGGCCAGGTTGGATGAGGCTTTGAGCAACCTTGTCTACTGGAAGGTGTCCCCGCCTAATGAACTTTATGATCTTTAAGGTCCCCTCCAATTCAAACCATCCTATGATTACTGAAAAGTAAGCAAACTGCTATGTTTTATCCACAGATCAGAAACAGAAAACTGGCAGTTTCTCGCTCACTACAGATGACCAGCCTGAAAATTCCAGCATTCTCTTTAAAATTTTCTTAGAAATGGCAACAGCTAGTCTGTCATCATTCTCAACATGAATACTGTTAGGTTTTCCTATACTAAGCCTTCTATTGCTGTGCCTATTTTTTGTAGATTCTGTGATTTTGCATTACTAATGGTCGGGGATGAAAGGGACCTCTGGAAATCATCTAGTCGCAATCCTCCTCCTAAAGCAAGTTCACCTACAGAAGATCGCACAGGAAACCAGGTGTTCTTCATAAGCCATGCCCATCCCTCATAGAGACAGATGCCTTCTCTGCACTTTGCACTGTTAAGCACCCTACCAAGGCAGCTCACAGCTTTGTTTGTACTTGCAAACTTCCTTCCAAAATTAATAAAATATTTGCAAGAAATAAACCTGAGTTGTTGATGGGAGCAGGAAGACACACTCCCTTGAAAGACTGTTTCTCTGGTAGAACACCACAATGTTTGTATTTCTAGAGCTACAAAGAAGGAAAATACATAAACATTTTCTTTTTTTTTACATTTATTATTAGAAAAATCACAATGTTCATAAGAGGTTTTAATAAGTAATTTTTAGGCTTGCAAAAGCTGAAGAAGGATTCAAGAGTCTGGTTAGCTAAAAGACAGTTTGAGCTTCCCCTGCCATTCTATCCCTAACAAACACTGGCGTATTTCTGTTTTTTTCTCTACACTTGGCATGGATGTGAGATACCTGCTCATTCATGCAGGTAAGCAGTACATTTCATTTCTTAGTATTTACATAGATCAAATGTTTATATAAAAATCAATTTTCCACCCTCATACATACTTAAAGGTTTTAGCACTTTTATACTAAAAACTAAAATGGGGTAAAAAGAGGTTTACAAATTAATTCTATAACAAAACACTAAAATCTATGTAAAGCTTTGTTGCAAGCTAAGAAACATGTACAAGAAATTCGCAAATGAATTATCCTTGGCATACATTCATATTTGAATGCACAGACATATTTACATGTTTAATATCCAGATTCATAATATCTTCTAAGATGTTCCATGAAATGTCACCTTTCTGTAGATGTTAGCCAGGTAGCTGAAGCACACTAGTAAGACAGATATTGTAAAACTGCATGAAAATTGGAAACAATTAGAATGAAAGCCAACAGAACTGGTCAGACTATTCCTTCCAGACAGAACTAGAATATTCCTAGACTTAGTCCTTTAACTGTTATGAGTTGCACAGTTTTTCATGTTACCACAGATCCGTGAATCCTTCCTGTGGCTTTCAAGAGCCACAACAAAGCTCACATGTGCTTTCAGTTGAGGATGTAATCACAGGTCCTCATCCCGATTGTAATTCGTCACAAGTCCAAAATCCTTCTTCACATGTATGCTACTCAACCTGTTCAACTGATGCTTGTGGAGTGAGGCTGGGTTGCTCCGGTCAGTCTTCCTATTAAGTACTTTGGAACTGTAGTAGTTGCTGTCATTCAAGCGTATATGATAAGCCTTCCAAATCCAAAGTATCACATTATTTTCTGTTAAGTTTTTGGTTATGGAAGTCTGGAGATATTAAACCCCATTCCCCAACTGCTGAGACATCAACCTCACCACATGTACAAAATCCAATTATGGTTTTGACTGGCAAATAAAGCTTTCCCACATCTGACCAGGTCAGTACTTGCTAAGCAGGAAGAGCCAGATAGGATGAAGGGTCTGTGTGCAACAGTTTAGGAATTCTAGGCTAGTTTGGGTGTTCTGAATCTGTACCAGACAGATGCAATGTAAAAAATGCAAACCCAAAACTCAGAATTTTTGTCTTTTGGATGCTCAAGAACAAGTATCTCTTCCCTGGTGGCTGACCCATGCAGCTACACAGATGTATCAGCAGCACCCACACCCAGATCCATTATTCCAACACAGTGAGGCATTTGCTTTCAGGTGACCACAACACATACCAAGTTGTCTGGTTGGTACGCTCACTGCATATGGGGTATTAAAGATGTTTGCTCTGCCTGAAAGCACTGGTGTAACATAACATAAATTGCTTATTGGTTTTGGAGAGGTAAGGAAAAGTTAAACATACTGAATGCACTTGAGACACACCTATTTGTCACGGGAGTACAGAAAAGAATGTAAAGGCACAACATACTTCTAGACTCCTGTCATTAAGGTCATATATTGGTGTGTAGCAATGCTTCCCGGGGCTAACCCCACAGAAGTACTCAGGTCTAAGTCACATCCCCAGAGGTGTTTCAAACAAAAACTGTTTTCTCATAAAACTTCAGACTGTGTTTTTTGTTTCCTTTTTTTAAATTTTTTTTTTTCAGGCAGAATGCAGGCTCTCTATCCAGTTGCAGTGGTCTTTTCTTGATCATGTTTTCTTTAGTTCTCAAGAAGTGTGCGCTGAACTAAAAAGTGAAAAATAATTAAAGATTAGTACACTTAATTTAGTATGTATGTTAACTTATATATTACCACATAACAGCATAAGTGGACAACACTTTTTCAGCAGGCTTTTAAACTGTGGGATAAATTCAGGTAAGCAGAGGCTTGATTCTGTGTAGCCAGTATTGGCACACTAAGGGATATTGCACCCCATATTTGTCACTCAAATAACCATATCCTACTAGGTCTGTGTAGCTATGTACACTTGCAGTGTAACCCAATATGCAGTTTTGGATTTGCAGTTTTGCAAATGAAAAATGAAACGGGAGTACTGTCTGCATAGCTGATGGGAAAAGTGAGTTATTGAAAGAAAGGGCTAGCCTAGGTTACCTACATCTTTAGTGAGTCAAAGATAAATCCACACAAAATTTTAAAAATGCAAACCTGTCCTGCCATGCCACATCACCTGGCTTAATGCAAGACTGTTTCTACATAGAAGCCAGGGAGGTACATCAACACTGTTATTTCCAAAAGCAGAGCTAATATTTGCTGACTCCCACAACTTTAACTGGGAGTAGTCCCATGATGGCCATGTTTGCCCATTTTCTTGGCTCAAAACATGCCTGCTTGCCTGCAAAACAGAACAGAGATATGAAATTTGGGATTTAATATGATGACAATATGTAGGCAAGGGTAATCACTTATGATAAAATCCCAGGTTTGACTTTACCATTTAAAATAAAGTATGCATCATCTGAAGCATTTCACATCTCAGTTCTGGTGAATCTTCACCCAGATTTTAGCATATCCTGACTCCAAGTCATGTTCACTGCCTTTGAACAATAATGCTTGCTTCACTCATGCACAGCTGAATTCAGAATACCTGCCTATCTCCAGTCCTGACTTCAACAACCAGTCTCAAGTAACTGTTTTCTCCTTGAGAGTTTTATATATTTCATAGCTGAGAGGAAAGATATTTATAAAGAGGAAGTTTTTAAGATGGAAGTTTTTGTATCAAGATGGAAGTTTTTAGCAAACTGATGAAATAAATGAAAGAAATAAAGTGTAAAGGTGTTTTCGGTTAAGTTACAACAAAAAAAACCCATAACGAGTTCTGGGGGGTTTAGATTAAACTCACTGAAGAATAATACTGCAAATATTGACCGCTGGGCTGAGTCCAATGGCATGAGATTCAACAAGGCCAAATGCCGGGTCCTGCACTTGGGGCACAACAACCCCAAGCGGTGCTATAGACTGGGAGAAGTCTGTCTAGAAAGCTGCCTGGAGGAGAGGGACCTGGGGGTGTTGGTGGACAGCCGACTGAACATGAGCCAGCAGTGTGCCCAGGTGGCCAAGAAGGCCAATGGCATCCTGGCTTGGATCAGAAACGGTGTGACCAGCAGGTCCAGAGAGGATATTCTCCCTCTGTACTCAGCACTGGTNAGATTTAGGCTAGACATTAGGAAAAAAATTTTCACAGAAAGGGTCATTGGGCATTGGAACAGGCTGCCCAGGGAGGTGGTTGATTCACCTTCCCTGGAGGTGTTTAAGGCACGGGTAGACGAGGTGCTAAGGGGCATGGTTTAGTGTTTGATAGGGATGGTTGGACTTGATGATCCGATGGGTCTCTTCCAACCTGCTTATTCTATGATTCTATGAAATTTATACTGTTTTGAGTTTTTAATAGCCAGTGTCAAAGACATTCAACCTTGTATACTGCTCCTTCTTTTGTTGAGCAGTCACAAGGGCTAGATTTCATCTATACTTTTTCCTCCAAAGCTATCAATGGCTCTCCTGGAAATAATCACCTGTTCCATTGGCCAAGTACCCTAGACAATGATACTTGGAAGGGTGAGGTTGTTAGGGTTTTTGTTACTTTAAACAAGATCCTTTCACAGCTGCCTCCATTGTAGAAAAAAATTGTTATTTGATGATTCTTTCTTACAAGAATGGTTCTCTGTTCAAAATAATGTTTTAGATACAACAACATGCTATAATTTCCATCCTCCTTTCCTCCAGTGAAGGTTCACCTCTGCCCAAGCACTATTAACATTTTTAATATGCATTCTTGCTTCTATACGAGTTTACAACCAAACAATGTATCAGGTTCCAATCAGACACAACATACACTAGCTAAACACTTAACAGCTAACTGCAGTTATGTATCACATTAAAGGAGCAGGCTTGTATTTTATGGTTGTCTTTAATAATACTTTTGCAGAGACTATCTAAGTCTTTGTTTCCTCTAAGCTCCCATATTTCAAAGACTCCTCAAGGTAATAAACCAATCTGCTCAAAAAATAGAAAAGTAGATAAAAGTGGTCATAGTATCGGAAGTGAAATCTTGATTCAGTTCTAGCTTAGTTGTCATGGTAGTTACAAATACTATTTTTGAAAACAAAAAAATATAGTAATTTTCTCCACTGTTCAATATCAATAAAATGCATTTACCAGAAGTTGCCCACCGTCTTCTATCTAGATTTTTCTCTTACCTGGTGGCTCAGATTGTGCTCCCCGGTGGCTGTCCATATTCACATTCTCTTCATCTGCTGGGAAACAGAGATGTTTAGCATTCCAATTATCACAATTTTCAAAGTTATTAATTAATAGAGATAATTTGAGAGAAGAAACAGCACTGAAGAAACTGGGCTACTGATGGCAGTTGAGTTTCCTTTGTGTTTCCTGCTTGTTAATTTTAATACGCATGGTAGATCTTACTCAGTTCCTGAACTTCCCAGATTACAAAACCATAGTGCCTGGCTGGATGGCTGATCTATCATCTCCCTTCACCAATCAGTCAGAGAGACTGAAAAGGACAAAGACAAGGCTTCTTTCCCACCTACAGTGGGGAAGAACCCACAGTGCTCCTCAAGTTCTCTGATCCAAGTTGTATCTTATTTAGATGGAAAGGAAACAGATAGCAGGCAACAGACAACTACAGAAGAATAATTTGGGATGAACATCAGGTAGCTGTCAGAAACCTCATGTGTAGGTAAGCATCTTGTAAAGACAAAAGGCAAGATTTACAAAATTAGGAATTACAAAGTATTTTTCATCATGAAAATAGTCTCTAATCCCCAACCTCCACTCAATTTTCCTTAAAGAAGTATTTTCTTGCAGTCTCTCCTGCTTACTTGTTAGCAGGAAATGCTTTTATTTTAAGAAACACAAAGCCTTCAGTCTGTCTGTTTCTGAAAGTCTAAACTTTGGGTGAGGCATTCTTCCACACCCTCTCTAAGATGACTTGTAAGAGAGGTTACTCTCTGCAAACACAAATTCACTGTGCTATTAAAAACACCTTATGTATAAGATAAATTTCCAGCTCACATGTAAATACAAACCTGCATCTCTTTAGACAGTACAAAACAAGACTAAGTTAGAATGCTTACCACTTTGTTTGAAGCAGAGTTTCTTCTTCTGGTAAGCAATGAAACTAGATACTGCTCCAATTACAGTAGCAACCACAGCGCTTACAATTCCAGCTATTGCTCCCTGAGAAGCTGGAAAAAAAATAATAAAAGAAAGGTTTGAATACTTTTTTCAGAACTGAACTTATACTGCCTCAAAGTAAGTCCTGTGAACTCTTCCAAAAACCAATAAACTGAAATTACATGAAACTGTAGTAATCAACTCTGTCTTTGTGAATAATGAGAAGTTTATCCTCTAATTTTGTAACCATTTCTTTCTTAGAACGGCCTATTGTTAAGCAACTTAAGCATGCCTGTTGTAAGTTCCACTAATTAAAAAAGCTGCCCTTTCATAGCCAAATCTAAGTGGCATGCATGCAATCATTGCACCAGCGTATCTGAGACCTTAACACTTTGGAATCATTTGCAACAGAGATTTCAAAGAATTAGAAAGCAGAGATTGAAAGTAAGAATTTTAGATTCCACATCAGATTTTAAGGTGAAACACGCTACCACTTGTGACTATTCTAGCAGAATATCAGCAACACAGAAAACCCCAGAAGCTTCAGACACACAGACATAAATGTATGTATTACCATCAGATTCTTCAACTTTATTTGGACCCGAGTCCCTTCGTTCTGTAAAAATGAACAAAATATTTAGATTTGACATACCTAAAGAACAGTCATATCACAATTGACATCCTTTTTGTCAAACATGCAAAATTACAAGCCATCCATTATATCCATACAGTCATAAGCTTTGGTATTCAAATTTTCTGTTTTCAAAGCACAGGTCATGGTAGTCCCAACTTCAGCCTTGGGTGCTCAGCACTTCCACAAAATGAGTGCAGCACGTGGTTTAACCAACTTGTCCACCAACAAAGAATACTCAGTGGACAGGAACAGTATATAATTTCAGAATAGCAATCAACTGTATTTTTCCATAAAACCAGCTATCTTTTCCTAAAATTCCAGCCTCATTTAATAAATACACATTTCTCTTAGCAAACTGGGCAGAAGTTCTGTAAATACTATCCTTATTTGTCACTATGCAACTTGTACCACTGAAGCAGGAACCTGCACAGATGAAATCACCACACAATTCTCAACAGATGTTTCTTCCCTTCCAGTTTGGAGTTACTTCTCCAAAGAAACTTTGAAAGGTAAAGGCTTCCCAAAAAAAATGGTATGAGTAATCTCTGTCTAGGACAGATCTCTGAAGAAGTCGGTAATCAACAACATATCTCAATACCACATAGAAGATACTTAAGCAACCTCTGATCTGGAAATAGTAAAGTTGCAGCAATGCACACAGGGACGACTAACCCCATCCTAGTGATCCCATACTGCAGCTTCATCCCAATGACCATTGCTCTACTGAACTGCACTGTAATGATTAGACATGGCAAGTTACTCACAAAGACCTTAGTAAGCTATGAAATGGTTTTACAGTGCCCAGAGTAGATATACCCCACATCATGTGGAAGTCTATGGATCAATTCATCCCATGGGAGAGATGAAATATTTGAGAACACAAGGTGGACCCTCTTCTGGTCCACCACTGGGTCTCCTAACCACAAGAACTAAAATAAACTGTAAGCGTGCCACAGACAAACTGAAAATAACATCTGGATGCCTTTAAGAACTATACTCACAATTAATTTTGACATAAATAGCATATTTCTATTTCAGTTTTAACACCATCTTTCTTAGTGTAACAGTAAAAATGTTTGAAGGTTTTACCTCTAGACCAGCTTTACCTTTTAATTACCTAGGAGGATTTAGCAGAGACAGAACATATCTCTTTTGAACAGGAAGGTATGCTCTTAAGTTTCAGATATCAGAACCAAAGGTGTTACAAGTGAGACCACGTTAACTGGCCTGTGAGCAAGCTTTTACCACAAGCTCAGACAACCATAGGATAAATATGAAGCACAACCTACTATCTTACCATTGCTGCCACCACTGCTACCTCCTCCTTTTCCTGGTGAATTGTTATCCAATAGATCTGTATCAGCAAAACGACCTATAAAAAAAACCCCAGCACCTTACATATTTTAAGTTTCAGTGAAAGAACGCCTCAAAGCACATTAGAACAGGGAAGTTTTCTCTAGATTGTTCAGCTGAGTTTGTGGTGGTTTTAGGCTTAGCACAATAGTCACAACATATTGATATTTCAAAAGCCTTCCCAATCTCAATTCCCTTCAGCTTGGCACTATACAATCTGATAGCAGCGCTGTTGCCTCTGGACTTCCTCAACAAGTGAGCGAGATATCAGTGTCCAAGAGGACACAGCACTGCACAAGTCATAGACAAAGCAAGAAAGAAGTCCTGTAAGCTACTTAATAGGAACAGTCCAAGTCTCACTATTTTGCTAAAGCAGAGAAAGGACATGGACAGCACCATTTCTTTTCAATTATGGAGCTGTGAATGTTTTTTCAGAGTTTGGTTTCCAAGTCACAATCACTCTTTTGAAGCTGTACAACGCAGTAGATGGGGGGGGGGGGAGAAGAGTTCAACACAACACATTCCAGTGGCTACGACTAGCATGACTAGCAGGGATTCAGTTTGTAAAGATGAAAGCACTCGTAATACACAGGTGCCCCACTACATGCAGCCAAGAACAGCGCTGCCTCAAGCATACATACTGTCCTACCCTTCCTCCTCCCCATACCATCTCACTTTTAAGTGAAAGGAAAGCAACTGAACAGGTTGTGGAATTTCAAGACTGCTGCAATGCTTATTTGCAAGACAGCTTTTCCTCAAACTGTTCCAGTGCAATAGTTGACGTACATAGCAGGCAATTAACAAGGAGTAATTATTAGAAGTTTAACTGACATAGCAAAGCCACATCACGATTCAAGAGCTTGTGGTAGAAGCCTTACCAGAGTCTGCAGGTGTATGTGGATTGTGCTTGGGTTTATCTACACACAAAAGACAAATGCAGAAAAAAAATGTTAAGATATCAGAAATGGGCAAAAGTACAGTAACTTTGAAAGGGACTAGGAAAGATTAACCAATACTTTTTTACTGTTCGGGAATTCCTGCTAGGTTAGTCTTACCAGTGCTTCTAGGCTTTGCAGGTGGACTTGGCTTGGGGTCATCTGTAGACAACCAGAGTTAGAACAAAGTGAGCAAAGTTATCAGTGTAAAGGGACCAAAAACAAAGAATACAGTGACCCTGAAAGACTATAATCTTATCTGAAAAAATATATCAAACCTTCCCCATGTTGTGTCATTTCCCTTCCCCTTTCCCCTTTCTTTTTCTCTTCACTAATGCTGTATTTGTTTGTTTATTTTAATTTAAACACTGTACTTTGATGCAATTAGCAGTGTTTCTGCTACATCAGCCTGTATGTCAGATCCTTGCTATAACTGAAAAGTACAACTCGCTGAGTGTTATGCAGCATTTTGGATTGCACATCTGATTTATAACATGGCACTTGAAATTTTTCTACCTGGTACAGATTGCTTGGCTGTTTCCTCTTTTAAAGATACCAGATTTTANCCAAAAACAAAGAATACAGTGACCCTGAAAGACTATAATCTTATCTGAAAAAATATATCAAACCTTCCCCATGTTGTGTCATTTCCCTTCCCCTTTCCCCTTTCTTTTTCTCTTCACTAATGCTGTATTTGTTTGTTTATTTTAATTTAAACACTGTACTTTGATGCAATTAGCAGTGTTTCTGCTACATCAGCCTGTATGTCAGATCCTTGCTATAACTGAAAAGTACAACTCGCTGAGTGTTATGCAGCATTTTGGATTGCACATCTGATTTATAACATGGCACTTGAAATTTTTCTACCTGGTACAGATTGCTTGGCTGTTTCCTCTTTTAAAGATACCAGATTTTATGCAATATTAAAAATTGTTATCTCACAAAAAAAAAAGGACAAGATACACGCAGTAGTACTAGAAATAAGGTCCCCACAATGACAATTAATTTAGCTTGCCACAAAATACAAGAATAAGACATACAAGTAATTATCTCTGTGTTTTTTGGTCACTGTCTGTTGCCCACATCAAATTAACACACATTAACACAAATGCACATTAGCACATGGTGATAACTATGTTTTCACCAACAGCTAAACCAATCTAGAAGTCCATTTCTTCCGTATGCTGCTTCTCTGTGATGTTGTGTGGTCTTGCTTCCCCCCAGCTCTAGCACAACTCAGATCATGTCTCCTTAGGCTCTCTGTAGGCACATCCAGAGCACTGTTCTAAGCCCCAAACTTAGCCTTTCCATCCTATAAAGGAGCTTCTCTCTTGGCTTACCTGAACCATCTGATTCATTCAGCCAATTGTTTCTTAGTTAGCTAACGTTTTCAAAAATGTCAGCAGTTGTAAATATGCTGCTTTAAGGGAGGCAAAATTTCAAAGGGCTAAATCAAACAGAGCAGCAAACAGTGCTACTCTCCTGCAAACATATGTGCTGCGTTAGAAAAGCTGTCTATGATGCAACAGCCTCAGTTACAGCTACTCTGCGTTATCTGCCTAACTAGATGCACCTTTTACTAACTGAGTGAAAACTAATACTGCAATTTTTACTGCTGCTCACACTGCAGAACTCAAGTGCATTAGAAAGACCACCTTCTCTGACATTACTTCTAACAGATTAATGCTTCCTTATGCTACTAAAACTACTTCCTGGAAAGGAAGACATTATTTCAGATTTTAAAACTACTTCCATAAGTAGTAATTAATGGAATTAGTGCCATCTAGTGAAGACACAGCAATGAAACAAGTAGGACTTGGCTAAGAAATAAGTAAAATACATAGAGGTTTTGTGATTCACACCGTTAAAAATGAAAGTAGATAAGCATAGACTGAAATTGCTTTTATCTGCAGTCTGTTACCTTAATCAACTCAGTGCCTTATGACATTTAGGTAATAAAGGATAGATAGACACTGCACCAACCACCACTGAGCAGCATCCATAAAAACATAAAACCTACCAGGTGTAAGAGCATCTCCCAAGTCGAGATCATCTTCTAAGAAAGAAGGAATGTTTTAAATGCAATGCAGAACCAGAACTAATTTTAGATTATTTTTACACAAAATACACCTCACAATGTTTTCACCAAGAATATAATGGCATGTTCATTCAACAGCGGCCCATGGAAGAGCACTGCAGATTTACCAAGCATTATCTGACAAATTATATGCTACTTTTGATGACCATGGTACATGCCATGGGCCAGCTCAAAGTGGGTAACCTCAACACATGCAGATTAAAAGCCAACAGAAGGGATTCCCACAAGGTCTTCAAGCTTGTGAAATCACAATGTAAAAGTACTAGCGAAAGACTCCAAAGTATAGAAATTCTTTTGCTATTAGGGAAAGGGTTTCTTTTACAGAAACATCACAACCCTGTGAACCACTAAATTGAAAAAATCAGGCTCTCAAATTAATGTGTAAAACTACACTTGATTTAACAGTAAAAGGCATTACAAGTCAATTGTATCTCACCTAAAGTGTTTGGTGGTGGCTTCTTAGGTGGAAGAGGCTCCTTTGTAGTTGCTGTCAGGGATGGTTAAAAATAAAAAGAAGTTTAAATACTATTTAATACACTGTTCAGAAGATACATGAAAGATAAATGTAAGCCTATGCCTATAGAATGAAAAGCATGAGAACAAGTCTATATAGAAAGACATTTTCCCCTTAAGAGCAATTCCTGAGTGTTCCGAAAGACAAATTTCAGTTCTATGAAGTCAAAATATTGACATACCCATAGCTAAATTGTTCCCCTGAGGTTTAAACAGACCACTTGTGGGGAAGGTGTCATGCTTTGTCATGCAGCAACACTCGGAAACAAACAAGTCAAAAAAGCACCCACCACCCAAAAATTGTTTTCCCACCGACCTCCCAAAATTTGCGAGAGTATAATAATTACCTAATGCATCTAGTAAATCCAAGTCATCAAAATTGCCTGTAGAAGATGAAAGCAGTAGTAAGAATACTGGTTTTTCTTACTCAAAATCAACACACATTACAGTCACAACTGTGTCTTTGATCTATCTTTAGGTATGTTTACTGCTTCCTGCATCAGAGCATAAGAATATTTTGAGTCAGGGCTGAAGATAGTCACTTTTCTCTGTTTCTCCAGGCCATCATCCACGCATGTCTTTGGAAAAAAAAAAAAAATAAAGGAACAGGATCCAGAGCACCAGAACATATGTGCTTGATCCTTTATTCTTACCACCACTATTGCTACCATTGCATGTTTTCTTAGTGCCATTCACAGCATATTCTTTATTAGCCTTCTTTCCACTGAACCATGAAATAAGGGGGGTCACAGCTTCAATTCATAAAAATTTACAAGATTTAGGTGTGAAGAAGAATCTTGAAGCACAGGTGAGTATGAGAGTTACATGACTAGGTAATTTTAATATGTTGGCATTAAAAATTATTTTTCAAGGGTTTATAAGACATCTTTTTTCCTAACAAAGGTTAACAGTATGAAGGTGGTTAAGTTGTTAGCATAAAAGATCTTGAGCAATCTTGTTAACTTCTTAAAAGTTAGTTAAATACAGCTTTAACTACTATGGGCTCTCCACTCCAGGTAGATTACGTTTCATTTTCAGCCCCTAGGAAGAGAACATTCACTCCTGCTGTATTAGCTCATTTTCTAGAGCTACTGCTGCTTATTCAGCCAACTGCAAACACACTAACTCAATATATTCGTGATACAAACTGGTTTTACAGCATGAATACAGTAATGTGATTACAGCAGCAAAGGTTTGTAAGATAAATGGACAGCTAGAACAACTGTTTGGGAGATTTCCAATAGTACATCATTCCTACTTTCACTGAAGCATGGAAAAACAAAACCACATTAAAGTCAATACCAGCTATTCAAGAAAAAGATATCCAAAGGTACTGTCCCAAAGATGCTGGAAGATTTTTTTCTACCCACTGATTGTCAAGCCATACAGAGCAAAACTTAATTCCAGACAGAGCTGCCTCAATTCAGAAGATATGCATAAAGCATTAGTGTGTCTGGCTTTTCCTCTAAGAATGTAGCTAAAGAAGAAGAATCGGAACCAGTTACAGTAAAGCCCAAAGACAGGAATAAAAAAAAAACCCACCATAAAAAATCAAACCACAAAAATAATGTTTCTTCTGCTTACATGACAAGCTAAGTTAAGACATGGACAAGTCATGAGTCTAGTACCAGGAATGATGGGTGTTCATACACTTGGTGACATGTTTCATTGCAACTTAGGTCAAACTTGAAGTTTATTTTCCTTCTCAGATAACTGCACTAATAATGCCTTTTTTTTTTCCAGAGCAGAAATGAGAATAAGATAATTTTTCAATTTTTAATACGTCAGCAGGGAATCATGACAACTGGTATAGAAAAAAATAAATGGAAAGCTTGCAGTTTCCAGAAAACCTCCTTCAAGTTAGTCTTCCATTTGGCCAACAGAATGGCTACAGCAGACCTGAAATCTGAAGACTAAGCAACAATTCTTCTGCAGTTTTCAAACTGAGTACCACCTTGCTCACAGCCATGTAAGGAGGTAGCAGTGCCAGGTCTGTGTCAGTGCTTCATGCAAGCACAGGCAATTCATGGCTAGAATGTGATGCATGAGCAAAGTACATTTTGAACCTCCTGGACAAAGTCAGTAGGTGTAGATCTTGGACAGAAAACAGCAAGGTATTTTACAAGGTGTTCATCATTGGAGGTGGAGATCATAAGATCTTTTAGATACTTAGCTCACGAAAAGAAACTTTTCACAGAATGCAAAATAATTGCAGGTTGTTTTTCTGAAGCCTATGTCATCTTCCAATACAATCTTAAAAACCTCAGTAAAATGAGCAGCTGCTAAGACCCAAATTTCAGCTATCTCACAAAGCTATCCCTTTGTTTAGACTACACCAAGTGACTTCCACATTAACAGGCAAAAAAAAGGTCGAAACACACAAGACAAATTTAAACAGAAATTTACGTAGCTGTGTTTCAGACTTAAATTCTGGGATTTTGGTTTCTCACATACATACATCTCTGAGGTTATAGCCCTCCAGGCAGGCATGTCTAGGATTGCATCTGATCAGATACTTCCTAGTCTACTTCCAAGGAGGCAGGCAGAAGAATCTGCTGAAGATGCATTTGCCTCGAAACACCCTATCAGAACAACAACCAGAGGATGGACCACCCCCATCCGTTAACACTGTCTGCCTCAAGGTTATAGATATGTCACTATGTCAATTAATGTTACATAGGTGGCTATATTTCAAGAGAGCTATTTCTTTTTAGAAGGAGTTGCAGAGGGAAAACCAAGCACATCTGACAAACATGACGCTTTAAATGCAGCTGATTTTTTAACTGGACTAGAAAAAAGGCTATTCAAGGAGTCTCACACTGCCACCTTGAAACATAGTTTGATAACTCCGAACGGTTTCAGCTGCAGTGCTGTCCCTCAAGGGGAGATAAACAGTGCAAAAGAGTATGTGTTCAATGGCATTACTGTTTTAGGTAGTCCTGTGGACTATATTCACACATTATTTTCAAAGAGAAATAACTTAGTATGAGACTCCTTACTGCCAATCTCACATAAGATGTGCTTTGAGACAGCAATAAACAAATTTGAGAGTTAATAACAAAACCCACAAACATTCTATATTGACTGGAATTATTCAATATTCTGCGAGCATGACTCTGGTTTCCATGCAAGCAGTAAGATGTCAGGCTCTTCAAACGTATTATTTTCTCTGAATAATATTAGCAAACATGGCAAGACCTAGTTTATGAAACTCATTACAATAATCTTCTCTCTGAAGTGCTCGCAGTCTGCCTTCCCAGCAAAGACTAAGTGTTTCTTCACTGTTCACGACAAAGCCTTGTATGTCTTTAAAGCACCTGTTTTTATAACCATACTCACTCAGTATTTAGTCTGGGTGGGTCCAACTAAACTAGAAGTTCAACTACTTAGCCTGAGAGCAGGTGAGCGGGGCTTCAGCTGGTTCCAGGGAAGAAACACTTAAACAACAGAGGTAAAGCTAAAGAACTAGACCAAAGGTAGCAGCAGGATCAAAAAAAACCAAAGTCAGCAAGAATACACTGCACTTCTTACAGGTTTAAGAAGTATCCAGTCTAAATGAGGTTATGAGCATTTTCTTAGTCTAAGCAGATAATTGCAAATAAAGTATTATATTGCATATAAAGCACTATACAGCAGGTATTTCTAGCACCTAAGGACATGAGCAGATTCAAGAACATTTCAGAAGTGTCTGCACTGTTTTCCTTCCATGTTTGTAGCTCAAATACCAGGACCTCAAACACCAAATGAACTAATCAGTGATGTCAAGATCGAAGGCAGCCTGGGTTGCAGTGATAACGCACTAGTAGCTTGCAGTCCTGAGGGATATGGATCAGGCAAAGAGTAAAGTAAGGGTCTGAGATTTTGGAAAGCAAAATTCAACCTGTTCAAGGGGTTAGTCTATAGGATACCCTGGGAAGCAGCCCTCAGGCATAGGGGACCTGAACAGAACTGACAGATCTTTAAGGATGCCTTCCATAGAGTAGAAAAACTCTTGTTTCCTATCTGTAAGAAATAAGGAAAGGGAGGCAAGAAACAAGCATGTCTGAGTGGAACACCTGCTGGTTCAACTAAAGGCAAGAAGGAAATGCACAGGCCTTGCAAGTAGGGAGAGGTATCCTGGGAAGAATAAAGGGATGCTGCCCAGTTGTGTAGGGATGGGGTCAAGAAGGCCAGGGTGCAGCTGGAGCTGAACTTGGCAAGGGATGCAAAAAATAATAAGGGTGTCTGTAGGAATGTCAGCCAGAAAAGGAAGGTCAAAGAAAGTGTACTCCCCTTGATGAACACAACTGGCAAACTGGTACCAAGGGATGAGGAGAAGGATGAGGTACTCAACAATTTTTTTTTTTTTTCCTCAGTCTTCTCTGGCAACCTCTTTTCCCACACCTCTCAAGTGGCTAGAACACAAGACAAGGACTGGGGGTGCAAAGTTCTTCCTGCTGTGAGGAACCTGAAGTCTATGGGACCTGATAAGTTGCACCTCAGAGTTCTGAAGCAGAGGCCAAGCCACTCTCCANGGTGTCTGTAGGAATGTCAGCCAGAAAAGGA
>WAAB01017839.1:0-12789 GCA_013389865.1 Piaya cayana
TAAGACTTATGTAGGAAGGGGGCTGATATGCAGGACAAGTCGTCTGGACCTGTGATAGGAGTAGAAACACCATTGATAAGGACAACTGGATTCCTCAGAGCACTGATGCAGAAGAACTGCCTCCCCCCATCCATGGGAAAATCTTTCATAGGCAAAAAACAGGAAGTTATCTCTTCTCAAACTCATTATAATAAAAAGCGAGAAAAGGTTATGAATGTGTATAGGCGTTTTTGGAATATGTAACTGTTCACTGTATAAAGCCAAGATGAGTTGCCATGATGGGCATGTACGTTGTTTTGGAGAAATGATTCTCCTGTGCATCTCAGGGCTGAATGAACATACCTACTTTATAACTTTATAAGTTATGGAGTCTTGATTCCGTGTGTCAGTAGTATCATATTGTATGGTTAACAGCTTTGGTCAATTGGATTCAGCTATCCCAGCTGTGTCCCCTCCCAACTTCTTGTGCACCCCCAGGCTACTTACTAGAGAGGTGATGTGAGAAGCAGAAAAGGCCTTAATGCTCAGCAATAACTAAAACATCCCTACATTATCAACACTATTTTCTGCACAAATTCAAAATGACTCCATGATAGCTGCTATGAAGAACCAAAACCAGCACAATCCTGAACAGATAATAAGTGATAGTTTTGTTGTTGTTACAAGGAATGATATTTTGTGACCTCATTCTATTCAGGACTGCGAGAAGAAGGGATCTATAATGTCCATATTACACAAAAAGTACAATAGATGCTGACAAAGTTAATGTGAGAACTGGTTGATGGGTTTTGCTGCAGCTGGCTTATGTGCTTTTGTAATATGGATCTGTCTCACGTCAGGAGATGTTGTGTGGACAATCTTCAGACANTACAGTTAAGCAGAGACCTAGCAGAGGAACCAAAAATTAATACACTTTGGGGAATAAAACCACTTTCTCCCTCCTAGGTCTGATGGCTAACTTCCTACATCTTGTTTTTCAGTAGTTAGCAAAGAAATTTCACACCAAAGGTGCCAGGAAATTTTAACAATTCTGAGGAATATTTGTGCCCTGCTGAAACTTCCCCAAAAGCCAGATCAACGTTACAGTAATTAAGTAGCCATTAAACTGCACAGTAATTTCCCAGATCATCTTGCAGTGGGCATATGCCTAGAAAATCCTTCCCTAACCACAGCCCACAATTTTAGGGTTTCTACCATCCCATCGTGTTTCCCAATCCTAAGATTTTAAGATCCTAATCTTAAGGATCCTAAGTTTCCTAATCCTAAAATCCTTTGCCCATTAAAGAGCAGAGGTGTCTTTCTCTTTCGGACAAACTGGTAGCCGGTGCCTGGTGTGAGAATAATCAGATATGTCTTGTTACAAGGTTGGTAATAGCACTTCCTAAATAAATTATACCTTTACAAAATTAATTTCTTGTTATTGCTAACAATAATTCAAATGTTTGCAATAATATGAATGGAGAAAAGCCAAAGAACAGGTGATGACATAAAAACTGAGTCAAAGCACTATATAAAACCTGAACTATTTTCTCATCCTCATAGAAGGGAACGCCATGGTTCATTAATAATTAATTGGAGGAAACTTGCTATGACATGTTACTTTGCCCACAATTAACTCATACAGGGAGCAGTGTTTGGCATTGGCTGCACTAATTTGCAATTATCAGTCTGCTGGTCCCATCTAGTGTGCTTCTAGAGTGCCTTTTAGCATAAACAGGCTGGTGCATCTGCATCTGGCAGGTGTTTATAAAAGAGAACTGGCTTTTTGTTAGGTATGCATTCTCTAGTTGAACACATATTTGCCTTTTTATGGCTTGATCCAGTTTCCAGTGAAGATAACAATCCTTCCATTTATCTTAGTGGTAAGCTGACCAGAATTTTAATTATCTTCTTATGGCAAAGAAAACACTTGGGACTAGTGAGTAATAAGGATACTTCCAACTTCTGTGTACCCTAGAACTCTTGCTGTATTAAATCACCACCATTTGTGTTCCCCCATGGCAACACTCTGCATAGCAGAGTAGGTCTCTTTGCTTGGTGTCCCTGAGTACCTGAAGGGTCTGGGCATATACTAGCAGTAAGGATATTTTTTAGATGGTATTATGGATAAGAAACAAGAGGCCAGCAAATTATCCCATTAAAAGAACTATGTTACATTCTGGAAGCTCAGATTTCATTGATAAATATGCTTATTTTAGTTTAATAACTATTAATAATTCATCATTTTGGTAACAAGAAGGAATCATCAATTTGCACAGAAGTTATACTTCTCAGTCTGAGCAGGAAAAAAAAGGTGATTAATTTATTAAAGAGAAAAATCAGCTCAGAAGACAAACCAGACTTAGATAAATAAATGGCCTGTGCCAGCATATATAATTTATCGTATTTAATAAGAAGCATGTCTTCTGGAATAAAAACAATAATATCCTTTTCCTAGTTACATATTTCTATTCTGCAACACTTTAAACATAATAAAAGGAGCCCTCAAAGATATATCCTTTCCTAACAGACATCACATTGTGATAAAAGTTTAGAAATCAAGTCTTGATGAAGGCCACAACTGGCAAAGAATAACAGTAATAATGGGGACTGCTGCTCTACAGAGACTCCTCAGAAAGAAAAGCAGGACTTGTCTTAATATTTCCTATTCTGCACTTATCAAAATTTTTCTTTGCTGAATTCAATCCTACAGACTCAATGGCTTTCAAGGAAAACTGAAGCAAACCTGCAAAAGGACGAACTTCCTCATGTAAGCTGTGGACAGACCCATGAAGTCAATTACACCAATAGAAGAATGCAAAGATATACATCATTCAGTTTCTCACACTAGTGCCTTATATACTATTATTTTCATTGCATGCCTTGAGCTTTATGGCCATCAATCACGTAAATTTATTAAAAAACAGGTATTTCATCACCAAAAGTAGTTTCTGGTTATATATATACAGTCATTTTGCTTGCAGTAGTGTTTTATCAGCATTATACTACTGTTTTTATTCACCACATTAATAATTTATGATGTTTTCCATTAGATAGGGAAAATATTAATTAAAAGGTTCTTCAAGTGTTATACTCAAGTATGAAAGATACATCTAAATTTATGTTCTCTGTGTTTTCATGTCTTGCATGCTATCTAAAAACTAGATCTAGCTGCATTCTCCATTACATTTTATCTTGGTGTAATTCAGCCAATCTGATTAGTTAATGTAATATCTGTTGGTATGTGTACAGCATTAAACATTCATTTTTCCTTAGAGGTACCAAATGAGTTTGGACAAGAGACCAGACTCACCAAAACAGTAAGCCTGTAGGGGCATACAGAACAATATCTGCAAAAACATACAGATTTTTCATTCCTGCTAGGTCCCTAAATCCCAATGGTTTCAGTTGAAGTTGATCATTTAGAGACTTGTATAGATCGGGGCTATATCATCTGAAAGAACATACAAACTTTGTCAAATAATTTGTCTTATCCCACTGCCTGTAAAATCTGTCCCTATAACTGCAAAATGAAATAAAATTTGTACATACACATACTTGCATATATACAAAGACTTTTGTGTATACATATCTCCATGTGTTTGTGTGTGTGTGCATGGATATATATAGAGATACACACACACACAGAAGTGTCTAAACATGGATTGAATAGTCTTACTTTTCATAATCCTGGCCTATGATATGCAGTATGTATGTATGTGAAAGATAAGACTGACATGAACAGATGAAATTTAAGTTTTTAATTCTAAAAAAGTTTCACCTGTTATTAATATTGCATCCAAAATGATGAAAGTTGAAATGGTTCATCTACCTAGTGAAGTTATTGGCAGGACTATTCACAGAGCAGCATATTTTAAGAAAATAATCCAATCAACTTGCAATGAGCTGACTCCAGACTTGTAGAGAAAACCCTGCTGCCAGAACTGTATCATCCTCCATCCTCCCAGTCATATAATTTTTCACAGTATGTCATGAGATATTGCAGGTGCTTTGAATACATCCTATGCTAAGTAAAAAAAAAAAAAAAAAAAAAAGAAAGAAAGAAAGGAAAACAGCTATCATTAACTTGTGGTTCACCATGAATTTGAAGAAAAGTGTTGAAATCACAAGGTGCTTCTGGATGTCTGTAGTATTTGACAGAAGTAGTTTGACAGGCAACCCCTACAACCATCAGGCCCCCAGAGCAACGAAGCAGAAAATAAAAGTGCTCCCAAACACATTTAAAATGATTCATCTCACTGTTTCACTTTGAAACGAGGAACAAAAATGGAAGCATTACTATTTCCTATTGAAAGTAATCACAGTTTCATATCCCACAGTATTTACATAGGGAGCACTGTTTATTTAGAATCCTTTGTGATAAGGACACAGCAAACTCATAACTTATTATATATTCTCTTTTCATTTTGTCTTTTTTTGGTGCGAGAATTATGTATATTTTATGATAACCCAAAATGACTTATACGTAAAAAATACAGACTTTAAAGATAAAAAGGATTAGTAGCAGGTAATGCATTTTCCATGAATGACTATAGGGCTCTTGGTTCCAGAATGTACAGGCTGCATACAAATGAATTGATAAAAGTCTGAGGCTGCAGATGGGTAGAAAGGCTCATGCTTTACTGGAGATGATTCTTAAAGTTACAATAAATCAGACAGACAGTATCGGCCTTTGAGGATAAACCTGTGATGGCTTGTTGTGCCTCTTTGAATCGCCTCAGAGGCCCAGGGACTAAAACGTGCCTAGATGTCACATTAAATCTACCAGGAGGATGGAGCACTTCAAAGAGGAACGCAATCAGATCTGATGGAAAATACATTTTCTGAAAGCTACTGACAAAAAAGTAATCTTTGATGTGGATGTTGAATAACAATTGATACTGTCTTTCCTGACATTTTTCATTATTGCTGTCTTATACAGCCTACTTCATGTATTAAAGCAATATTAACTGTCTGACAGAGACAAATCCTCAAACTATCAAATAAGCAATTGTTTCTGAATTGTCTTAGCCCACTGCCTGTAAAACCTGTCCCAATAACTGCTTTTAAATATGATAGTATACTCTCTTCCTTGACTAGCTAGACAGTGTCTGAGCCTTGGCATAATACAATAGAGTCTAGGGGATATTAGAAATGGTTAGGTGGTTATGAGGTGTCATTTGATTATAAGCAAGGCACAGCAGAGTTTTTTGAAGGTGACTTTTAATGAGAGAGGTCTATAAAAAGTTAGTTCTTATTATTCCAGATTTACAATAAAAATTTATAGCAACTATTTCCATCACAAAATTTTTAATCTCCTGTAGCTCTTGCAGCTTAAAAGAAGTAAGGTACAGGAGACATTTGTTACTTATGCAAAAAGGTAAAGCAATCTGTAATTGCAAAAAACACTATAAAATATGCTGTAGGTAAATCCCCCAGTTGTTACAGGAGTGAAATTCAAGCAGACCTAGAAGCTACACATCATTTCAAAGGACTGGATCCCTCCTGAGTTTTGATGTCTTAACCCCCTAATATATCTATGTGCTACTTTACTGAAGACCTTTCTAAATCCAGAACCCTTGATTCCAAAATGACCTGAAGCTACTGAGTGAGTAGGTGGAAAGGCAGATACAGCTCTAATCAGGCTGGTATACAGGTGTTAACTGCACTAGCACCAGAAAAAGGGACATGTACAGAAACCTCAAGAATGAGAGTGAGTTGCAACAGCGAAATAATCTGCGGCTCTCAGGCTTTCACAAGTTACTGGCATTTCTGTTGCACTATAAAACACTGAAGCTGTGGCTGCCCATTTACTTCCAATTTCCTTGACAGCCTTCATTTTTTCAGACCCTTAGAAGATAGTTTAACCATTTTTTTTCCTTTACCACGACTACCACTGCCAGAGCCACCACCAGGAGCCTTGTTTCAAACAATTGCCCCTTTTTTTATATAAAGAGTCCCTTGGTAAGGTCTTCTGTGGGGTCGCTCCCCAGAGAAAATGTTTGATAGTGTACAGTTAACCTGCAGTATAGCATGAACTGAGAACAGTACACTTAAGAGGCTCCATAGAGTAAATCAGAGCATATCTCTTGTAGGAAAAAGCAAGTAGCACTGCTGTCCAACTGCACAGTGCACAGGTGTAATCATTAGATATTTTCATTAAAAAGCTGAAGAGTTTGAAAGAGATCATTTGGCTATTCCTTTCTGTATGATACACAAAACCACCTCTGTTGCCCTCCAACAAGGAGGAAAATGCGTCGTGTGCATTTACACTTCTGCATCACCCGTTGCCCTATCTGTGTGTACTCTTGAAGGCAGTCACCCTCAAGAAGATGAGGGTAAGTCTCACTGCCACTTGCATTTGTACCAAACCCATCCCACATGTCAGAGTCCTTATGGAACCAGGCATTCAGGCATACTCTATTTCTGCCCAGAGGACAGTAGCTTGGTAGCTGCCTCTTTGTGAAACAGAGACTATGAAACCTTCTCTTGGATGATTTGCAATTGAGAAATTACTCTAAATTGCCCTCTTTAAGAAAAAAAAACAAAAAAAAAAAAAGAGGAAGACATCAGCAACATTCTCAGCAGCTTCTTACACCCCAACCATATCCCAAATGTTTTCTTGTTTCAAAGTTAACTGAGACTAAATGCATACCATGTTTACTTCAATCTGAAGTTCACACAGGCCCCCTTAGGACTCCAGTTTCTTGACACTTCAGCTCTGTGATAAACAAAATATGATATTTGTTCATTAAAGTTACTTAATATTATAACCTGCTAGATATTAGATCCGGATGACTCAAGTTGCTTAGTCACGAGAGGGGGCAAAAAGCCCGCGTAAGTGTAATTGTTTACAGGTCATCTGAAGAAGACTATAAACCTTTATCTCCATGACCACCAGAAGGTAGATGAAGACCCCGAATATGTGGCACACAGATATCAAACCCAGACTAATAAAAACTATAAAAATCTGGAAGAAATTGTTAACTGTGTGCACCATTGGTGGAGCAGAGACCACCGACTGCCCAGCGCTGTTTACTTATTGCTGCTTGCTATCAAATTGGAAAATAAACACTTGATTAATTTTTATCAATTGACGAGTCACAACCAAGGTATTGACATATAACAAACTCCAGTTCCATCAGGAAGGAATTATTTTCTTTCCACTTTCCACTGTTCCATCCCACACAGAAACTCATCCACTCCCAAGTTTCCTTACACCTTCCCTCCAGTTACTGAAATGAAGCTACTTGTCCAGTTGAAACTACCTTGAAGTCAGGGAATATTTCAGACGTCACGTCATGGGACTTCTCTCTTTTTTGACCACAGCCTGTGCTTGTAAAAATCTATGAACTACTATGAGTTAAAACCCCATACTTAGTGAACTCCTAGCACTGATTTTTCAGTCCTACAGTAAATGGAGAAAGGGAAAACCACAGATATTACCATAATGCATCCTCTGTCAGAACGTGAGAAAGATTATTGTTGTTGGAGGATAGGGAAATAAAGATCCTTTAGTTGGCAAAAGATGGGTAAAGGGCTTTTAGATCTGTTTTTATGCCACTGAGGTCAAACTAATGATCTCTCTGCATAAGTCATAGTTTGACAACAGAGGAAATCTGCCTAGTACCACATCAGAAACTGCAACCAGTGATGCAAAACAGCCAAAAACAGTATGAACTCACACTGTTGCTTCACATTTGTTTGAAGTTTTCTGGTGAGTTAATATTGTGCACACAGGCTTTACAACAGATCCACCATTGCCTGTCTTCCAGCAAGTATTTCATTCCATGTGCTTTGACTTTGATAGAATTGCCTAGCACATACCCTCACATGACTTGACTTACAGTGTTGCTCGGTCTGGTGGGAGTCTGGCGCAGTGCATGGTTCTGACATTAAACACTAGGCAGCTACTGCTTCCATTGCTGGTCTGGGACTTGATTATATAAAGCACAGAGACAGCATATGCAACTGCTAAGTTCCACAAATCAAAGACAGACATGATCAGCAGGTCAGTGCATAAAAGAAATGCAGTCTTGCATTAATGAGAACAAAGAAGTTGTGAGACAGCTGATTTTCAAGAGGAGCAGCCAGAGCAACTGCTCATGGCTCCAGCAACCCTTCCAAAGCTGAAATTTGGCAGCACTGAAGGGTCAGCATTTGGTAAGCAATCGGGAGGAGGAAAATGGTAAGAGGCCAAGCTGTGGCTCCTTCCAACAACTCTCACAAGTTCAGCCTTGCTGCAGAAGCAGTTAAGTTATTCTAACCTGGTAGCTAAAGTCTAATGCAGCATTGTACAGCAATAACTACAATTTAGCTCAGCGCCCTCCAGAAACCACAGTCCTGTACTACAGCTGACCATTTTCGTATGCATAAAGCAAGGCAGGGCCATGACATCTTATAAGCTTTGAAGCACTGCTGCCAGAGAGGATGAGCCCACATTTAGCAGTTAATTTTGCACATGCCCCTTCTCAGCCTTTGTGAACACCTCTGTACATTGAACTGGGCTCACAAATTCACAGCTTTCCTGAGCAGATCTGTGAAAGGATGCAAATTGCTCCATAATTACTCAGATACCTTACAGAGGCCTGTAATACTCAATGTCTAATTTATAACTGATCAGCCCTGTGCAACAAGCAGCTTCACATACAGTAACAGCTGATTCTGGCTGGCACTCAGATCTTAGAAGTTGCATCCCTGTGGGATGTAACAAGACAGTTTTATAAAGCTGTGCAGGAAAAAAGAATCATCAAGATCACCATTTTCAAAAACACCTAGAGCTGAAACAAAAGGCTAAGCAAATGGTATGCAGCAGAGTCAAATCTCTCTTAAATATGGTCCTTTTTTCCCCCTGCTCCTCTGACAAAAGCATCTATGAGAGTTGCCTACACAAAATCAGCTCTGATTTTCAATTTTTTGCCTTAAGATCATTAAACTGATATCTATCAGTACTGTGACATTTTCAGGGACCATCTTATGAGCATATAATTCTACCTTTGAACAGTTAAGTGCTTATACTTATGCAGAATTTGCATGGCAGCAAGTACTTCAAGTTCTAGTACTCAAGATTCTGCATTACCCATTTCTTTTTCAAATATACTGATTTACAGAACAGAGTTATTACAGTGTCACAGAGTATCCTCTTCACACTAGTTACACCAGGACATTGTGGATCAGTATTCTTGAGCTCAGTTCCTTTTTCATCACTAACTTTCTGATGTCTTTGTGGGTTTGATTTTGTGGACTTTATTCATACCGTAAACATAGGTAATTGTGCAATTAGCTGTTAATCAATTACAGGGTAATATATATTCCACTCTACGATTATGGTGGGTTGGCTTCAGCCAGCATCCAAGTACCCCCACAGCTGTTTCCTCACTCCTCTCTCCTGTGGAATACGAACAAAATAATGGGAAGGAAAGAGTACTTGAGAGTGAAGACACCAACAGTTTAACAGATTAAGCAAAAGCTGCATTTGTAGGCAAAACAAAGCAAGGAATTAATTCACCTCTTCCCATGGGCAGGCAGATGTCCAGCCACTCACTGGAAAGGAAGACCTCAGCACACCTAACACCAACATGGGAAAACAAACACTATAATGCCAAAAGTACCCACTTTCTGCTCACTGGTGTCTGTAAGTAGCATATTTTTTATGCTCTCCCCAGAGACTAAGGCAAGCATATCTTAGTTGCTGATACCTTTCAAAGGTTGTTCTTCCCATTAGATTTTCTTGATGACACTGTCTTCTCCACATACCCTTTCTCCCAATTGATATCTCATCAGGGAATATTTCTCCTGCCTGAGAACGTCTGTAAAACTCCCATTTGAGGCCTCTAATGCCAGTCTGAAGGAGCTAGAGAAGATGCTATGTAGATGTACAAAAACCTGTTTCTTTTCTTCTCCGGGAGCAGACAGACTGAGACTCTTGCTTCAACAACATCTTAACATCTGTCAGCTGGGGAAATGTAACGCCCAGCTTTTTTATTTCAGATCCACATAAATGGATCTTCTGCACTGTAATTAATTTGCTGCTAATTACACAATTACTCTCATCTATAGCAGCATTTTAAAATGAATTGATTTTTAACCTAGTCTAATTTGCAAAATAAATTAAGCAAATTCTTACTTGATTTTAAATTAAGTAAATCACCCCTCCATTCTTTTTGTCTGTGTGGTGCCACAGCCAACTGTGACGCTGTTAAATGTTGCCAGTGTTCATGTGGCCACTGCAATTGCCAGAAGCCTCACTGTAATGCAACTTTAGGGGCTGTCCTTGCCTCTGATTGTGTTGGATTTTATCTTTCCTGGACTCCTGTTTAAGCTGCCTGCTTTCATCTTGCTCATTATGAAGATTTATACCATCATCTAGTGGAACTCCCCTTAAACTGCAACACATTAACTCTCCCAGTCTGCATTTCACATGCAGCCTGAGATAGAAAGAATAGGCAATGAGGTTTTTGCATTCAGGTTACTAAATATAGGAAGATTTTTTCCATGTCCCAAAGCAGAAAAAATTACCATAACCACTCTAATTAAATCCATGTAATGCTGCTGCTTGTCTCCCCCATTCCACTCATCCCTCAGTGTTACTTTTCAGGATCTAGACATGACTGCTGAAGCAGTCAGAGCTAAGCTGTGTTATACAGCAAGAGAAAAATCTTACTGAGAAAAGCACATTATAAAACTAAGAAAATAACTATGCAACCTATGTTCTCCACATAGGGTGATAAACTATGCCTGAATAAAAAAAAAAAAGATATTTTGTCCTAATTTCTAATCACAGTGAAATAGACTGCATTTCCTATTGTGTTGTTACAATCACTCTTTCCTATTAATACTTGCATGCTTTTATCAAGCCATGAAATTAGTTACAGTTCTCATAGTTAATTCTCTGCCCTCTGCCAAAGGACATCAAAGATGTTTCCTTGCTTTAATCTTGGGGGCCCTCAAGACATCTTCCAAATTAATTTGGTTTTAATTAAAAAAAAAATGGGGAATCAGTCACACTATGTCAGGGTATCCAGAGGAGCTTCACAAAATTCTCCGAATCACCAGGAGCACACAGGAATTCCATGCCGTGACACTGATTAAGGGATTAAATCAGAGGCATCATGGCTTTACATGAGCACAAATGTCAGGATTATGTCCTCTTCAGGGCTCACTCCTTACACACCGGCTTCTGGCTCCGCATGTGCCTCTACAGCCATCAATTGAATGGAATGAACAGCTCTCACCAAACCCTTAAAAAGTTGGGAAAAAGTTATGACCCCTTGAACATTCTTACTAAGCACAAGCAATGAGGTGCACACAGTCCGCTGACCACAGTACTGCCCTTTTCCAATTTAAAAGTGGACCACCAGGAACTAAAGGAGCAATTGCAATGACTGCCTCAATGCTAGTGGCCCATGAGGTCAATATACCAAATCACACACGAGATCTATACCAGATGTCTTCTTCCTGCTTCCATTTTGTGATGGTACTCAGCACACAGCTTACATCAGTGCTGACACCATCAGCCCATAGCCAGAAGGACACCTTCTATGTCTATTCAATATGTATAATTATTTTCCCACAAAATGTTTATTCTCCTGTCTCCTGTCATGGCAGTAACCATCTCATGCTTTTGACAGCCCTTCTGGGAAAAAGTTAAGATCATGCATCCAAGTGGTAGATTAGTTTGCTTTTCCTCTGATTTGACACTAACGTGATTTTCTGTGAACAAATGGCAGATGCCTCTCTCCCCTCCATGGGCACAATTATGCCCCTTCAAGCCTCAGCATATGAATTTCACAATAGTCCAAAGACAATGTAAAGGAGAATAGTAATCCAGTATAAAAGCACTTGTTATGTAGTAAAGTGTATTGCAGAGCTATAGTGCAGCTGTAATCTAATCTGAAGCATGTGCAGCCTTTATTAATAGCTAATTTATTCTGCATTCAAATCACAGCAACCCAAACAACAACAAAACAACATGACCCGACTTTTCTGGATGAAAGAGTCATGTTCCTCTCCAACTTCTCCATGTGACAGAGCAGTGCTAGAATTAAAGCACAATAATTTTCTTGTTATTCAAGTCAGGCATTACTTCTAGTAATGCAGTGTTTGGTGGCAAGATGGATTTCCTTGTTAGGAGCTAAGCACAGGATTAGCTGAATTCTCCATGGAGAAATCTTGATTTGTTCAAGGTCTTTCATGTTTTCTACAGAGAAGGGATTATGTCTACTTAAAGAAGGGGCTTGCTTTAAAAGCTACAAAGTATAAGAAAAGGATTTAGGGCAGTCTGCCTGTGGTTAAGTGGCTGAGGGGTAGAGGGAGTTTTAGAACAGAGGATTATTTAAAGCCATGAAGTTCAAAAAATAATTGGTTTAGCACTACTGGGTCAATGCAGAGTAACATGCAGGAAAGGCAGTTAAGCATAAGCTAATATTCATTTTACTTTGGCTAATTATTAGAAGGATTCAGAGTACAGGGTGAAAGAAGAAATGTTCTAGCTCTTTCCCTTGGGGTCCAACCATACAGCGTATTTCTGTGCTCCTTTTCTATATGTACCTGTTGTGACAGGCATTACAAGCCCAGTGCAAGAATCATGGAGGGCTCTTTTTAAAGAGCTCAACTAGAAATCAGGTTGGCAAAGTCCATGAAAAATAACAAAAAATCTTTCTATAAATACATAAATAACAAAAGGAGAACTAGGGAGACCATACAGTCCCTTTTGGTCACAGAAGGAACAACAGTGACAGGGGATGAGGAGAAGGCTGAGGTACTTAATGCCTTCTTTGCCTCAGTCTTTAATTGTAAAGAAAGTTGTTC
>WAAB01017839.1:13871-30491 GCA_013389865.1 Piaya cayana
ACCTGAGGGGAGGTTGTGGAGACGAGGGAGCTGGCCTCTTCTCCCAGGTGTCAGGGGACAGGACAAGGGGGAATGGCCTCAAGCTCTGCCAGGGGAGATTTAGGCTGGACATTAGGAGGAAGTTTCTCACAGAAAGGGTCACTGGGCACTGGCAGAGGCTGCCCAGGAAGGTGGTTGATTCGCCTTCCCTGGAGGTGTTTAAGGCACGAGTAGACGAGGTCCTGAGGGGCATGGTTTATTGTTTGATGGGAACAGTTGGACTCGATGATCCGATGGGTCTCTTCCAACCTGGTGATTCTACGATTCTATGATTCCAAAGCTCTGATTTTGTTCACTTAATGAGGCCATGAAGTAGACCACTAAAGGCCTTTCAGAAGAGCTGTAGAAACCACAATCCTTCTGGAGTCTACTATCTCAAAGGCAACTCTGCTCCTTCTCCCACTCCTTCTTTAAAGGCACTGGTTATTAGTCCAGTTTGACTCCAAGCAGACTCTCATGACCATTAATGCCACACCAAAAACCTGCTGATGCAGGAGGCATGAGGACCACCACAACTCAGTACAGAGCATCCCATGGTGCAGAGAGAAGAGGTGCAGTCTGCATTTCAACCTGTACTTTCACCATAGCAGCACTGTAGATTAATGGAGAAATTTGAGGACATACCATCCCATCACAGCAGAAGAACTTGGTAGACTGAGCATGGGTTTCTACAAGACAGAAGGGCCAAGCCTGACGGATTAAGAGGCTATAGTTTTATACTTCCACAGTAGGACAGCAGGATGAATCATTACAAACTGAGCACCACACACACAAATGAAAAAACTGTCAGATGTATGCTCTGGAACAGCTATTTACACAGAATCACTAGGTTGGAAAAGACCCACAGGATCATTGAGTCCAACCATTCCTATCAATCACTAAGCCATGCCCCTCAGCACCTCATCCACCCGCCCTTTAAACATCTCCAGGAAAGGTGACTCAACCACCTCCCTGGGCAGCCTCTGCAAGTGCCCAGTGACCCTTTCCATGAAAGATATGTTCCTGATGTCAACCTGAACCTCCCCTGGCAGAGCTTGAGGCCATTCCCTCTCGTCCTGTCCCCTATCACTTGGGAGAAGAGGCCAGTTCCTCCTCTCCACAACCTCCTTTCAGGCAGCTGTAGAGAGCAATGAAGTCTCCCCTCAGCCTCTTCTTCTCCAGGCTAAACAACCCCAGCTCTCTCAGCTGCTCTTCATAAGACTTATTCTCTAGCTCCTACAGATTTAAATCTCTTCAGGCTAGACAATAGCTTAGCAACTAGAGGGTGATGAGAAAGGTTTCTGTAGTAATTCACTGAGAATAGTTGAGTGTGTTTGGTGAATGCTAGTAAAGATAAATGAAGGTGGTGGGAGGTACACTCTTTAGGCAGAAATGCTCTGAGTTCTTTGTGCAGGATGGAAAAAGGACTAGGAAGTGGCAAAGTGCAGTCCATGATGTTATAACGCACCAAAAAGAAGGAAAGGTGTTACATGAGGAAGCTGAAACAGATTTGTCCTTCCCTTGAACAACTCTTGTTCTTTCATATTTAGTGTGTTGCATTCAATCCACAAAATTGAGTCCCACAAAAAGATACTGGCAAGCAGGGAATGCACACTGCAGTCACCACAAAAAAAAAGTAAGAATCCATGAGAGAATAATGAGGGGAGATTATGACAGCTAATTCTGCATGATAGCTTGGCTAAATGACAAATCCATGGTGGGGAGACATAATAGGAGATGAATAACATTTGAAAGATATAAAAATGAGGCATTAAAAGGAGTTATATGCAGCAAAGCATAACGTAAAATGACACATGTGGAAGTAGAATCAAGAAGACATGCAGACTGAGTGTCCAAAAATTTGCTAGCGTAACAAATAGTCTCCCCAAGTGAAAATGCAAACTGATTTTTCTGGAAAATTAAGCCTTGAACAGATGTAAGACCAAGAAACGTACATTAGGGAAATGTCATAGGTAGGAGGAAGAAATGTCTAATATACAAAACACGAGGCAATGTACTCAGGACCAGGACAAAGTAGGCAAGATACCCTGGTAAAACACATACACTGCTTATTGTTACAGATTCAGCTAATCTCTGGAAATCCATTGATAAATCTATATTATTCCTTGCATGGACTCTACAAGGTAGAACACATTTATTCCCATTCTGTAGGTCTCAAAATGACATTGAGACTAAGAGCTAAATCTTCAATGATATTTGGCATTGTTATGTTCATAATTATAAACCTAACAAAGCTCAAGCCATGAGCAGAGGGGTGTGCTTACCAGTAAAGTTAACATTTACTTACCTTTATTCTGGTCTCAGTGCAGAAAAAACTGCAGGAAGGTGGTGATTTTTCATCCTCTGCTGTGACAGAGTTCTTCAGAGAACTCTGTGATTAAGTTCTTCAGAGATTCGTCCTCTGGATTCCCTAAATCCAGTAAAAAAGACTTTTGTTTTATAGTAATCCAGGTACTATTCACAACACTTAGCACAGGTTATCTATGTTGGACTTTGGAGAAAACACTGTTCTTCATTTTGTCTTGACCTGCTCCACTGGAGAACACACTGTTCTTCATTTTGTCTTGACCTGCTCTACCTTGAAAGGGAAATATCAACATTTGTGAAAACTGTACCATGAGGAGAAACTAATTTATTCAATTTTTTGCGAAGTGCTTTACAAGAAAGGTACTATAAAATTCAAAATATTGTTTCAGTCTTGTCCTACTGAATAGGTGAAAAAGTTCCTTTGAATAAAAGCTGATGATTTATCTACCTTTTAGCAGCTTCCTTTGTTCACTGAAACTGCATATTCAAACATTGCTACACAGGAATTTATTATAGATACAGGAGAATAGAGTAGCCTTTTTAAAATTCAGCTATTCTGCTCAGACTGCATTTCCGGGATGAAGTAAAACTGAATCCACTGTCATTATAGACAGTAGATTTTTACATTTCAAGATTTTTATTGATTTTTAAAACTAAACAAAACAAAACCATGTACAACCTATAGCCAAAGTCATTAAGACTGAGGTAAGAATATCTAGTCCCCACCTATTACCTTTTCCCAAATTAGAGTAGTTTGTGAATATTTGATGACTTTCTTTAAATGAATGCCTTCTAGCATCACACATGGCATCTCTTTTGCATTATTTCCTGGCAGCCATACTAGAGGGTCAGTGAATTGTCATTACTGGCATGACAAAGAAGGATTTGACTGAGTCATAATTCCCAGTTCTCAAACCAGGCATCCATTTTTCTCACCCTGATTCCTTTTAAGATGTGGAAGTGACTACCTGAGAGACCGCAAACAAGCAAAAGCATTCAGTAATGACTTATAACTCCTCTGAAGCATGAGCAGTTTTGAAATAATTGAAAAGTGTGTGGTGATGTTATTTATTATTAGTTTTTCTACTTCATTTAACTTCTTCAAAGTAGGACTGGAAGGAACAGCTTTAGTCATACAGGAGATATTTAATCTGGGGGAATGTACAGATTATCCACTCTACCCAACGCAAATCACTAAGTGCATTCAGAATCCTTTAACAAAACAATACACCTTGATACAGAAAACAAACATAATCCCAAAGGAGACAGTTATGGTGTGGGATCCAAGCAAACAAAATCAGCCTTATTTTTACGCACAGCCTTTCCTGTGCCCAGCGAGGTATTGGAATGAGGAAACACCTGTAGCCTCCTCATTAGGTGCCCAGATGTGTTGCTGCCAGCCCATGTCAGGAACTGTGTGGTGTCTGCCCCACAGAAACCTCACGGGTCTGCAAACCTTCTCACTAGAAAAACACTTAAGAGACAGCCAGAACAAATCATGTGTAGCCATGGTGTAATCCAGGTAGTATCTACCAGAAGGCTCATCCTCTTTCTCCTGCACATATAAGTATGTAGCCCGTGTGATACATTTGACACCCATAGGTATTCCTATTCTTATGATTCTATCCCTCATGTTCTAAATTGCCTTGGTCCTCATGTAGCCTTTTGTTAGTTAACATTTAGTTGCCAGAGGAGTAGTTCCATCGTCCCACTTCCATGGAGGGGAAGAACAAAGGAAAAGTGCATTAAGTTGTTCAAGGCTGGAAGACTACAATTTAAATCTGAACATCATTCATCTTAGTTAAAGAAATAAAAACAAAATTTATTCCGCTAGAGAGAGAGAGAGATGTGTTTTCCTACATCTGTGAAGATCAGCTACCATCTAAATAATGAAAAGGATCTTCCTTATTTCAAAGAATCAATTGAATTTTACTGTACCATGTAGGTATCCTATGCATTACAGACAATATTTAGTGAGAAATTAATCTCAAATCTCTGCCTCTTCATCTCAAACATTCCCATATTCTAATTCCCTTCTTTTTAAGTAGGCTTTTGTGCTAGGTATATATATTTTTAACTGGACCTGTATGGCACAGTAGAGACATCTAGTGGTTTGTTAGATTATTAAATTTATGACTGTCACTGAAAATATAGTACAGAGCTATTTCCTTTAGATAATGGTAATTTTAATTTGACCTTAGATGTAAATCTAAGATTTTATATTATGCAGCACTAATTCAGGAACTTGCAGCAATTTGACATCAGATATGTAATTTAATTTGCCACACATCTAACTACTTTCTTGTGATTTATGTGAAACACAAGCTTCATTTACAATATGGGGTGAATCTTCAGTGACCATAAGTCAAAGTAACTTTGCTGATGTCAGTGGACTTTTGTCAAGTTATTGTCAGGAGACATGGTCCTATCTATTTTAGAGAACCAGGAAGTATTTCTTAGCAGAAAATGCTTTTGGCTTGTATTTATCATGCTATCTGTTTAAAGATGGTGGGAGACAGAGTAAGTGTCAGTTCACCAATCTTGGGTATCTCATTAATAGCAGCAAATGCATTATAGTCCTTGAGAAAGGAAAGAAGATTGCTGGGAGCAAGAAAAAAATCTGGCAGTTGAAAGGAAGAAGATAGCCCAGTATAGAGAGACAGAGATTTAGCAGCTGAGTAATTGGGCCAGAGCTCTGGAAACACAAAAATAAGAGGAGAATGAAATTCTGAAGAAAGAGGGAAGGAAGAGTCAAGCTAGCATGACAGTGAGCCTTGCATGAGGAAAAGACAACATCAGAGGATCCGAGTCACTTCTGACTTACTGTGTAAATCTCCATTGACATTCAGCAGTGCTGTACAGAATATAAGTCAGGGTTGCCTGGTAGTAGTAGTAGTCCTTTAAAAGACAAAGAAAACCCTAAAGATAGCAGGCCATAGAGAACTATAAAGCAATGCATCCTGTCAAAGAAGTTGCAAGGCTGTGATTTATTAATGTGCTGCACTTGCTAAGAGCTTGATCTAAAACACATTTAACCCAGCAGGGGTATTTCCATGGACTTCAGACCAGGTTCTCGAACTGCAATGCTGAGCTAGCCAGCAAAGTGAATCAGTGTACATGTTTTTACGGTTCACAAAAGTGAGGAACAGGTTTTAAATTGCTTTGCTTCAGATAAGCTGTTTACAAACAAAAAGCAGAACTGATGCATGCCGAGTGCCTTGTTAAAAGGAGGTTGAGGGGAGTTAACATTAATCAATGTTAATTAGTAGTTGGCATGAATGCCACAGAAAAATTGAAATGAAACACTGAATATATTCACTAGTCATTTTTCATCCTTCTAGCAGATACACATGCCTATAGAGAAGAAGTGAAAAGTGATTTAAACCAAGGGTCTATCTCGCCTAGTATCCGGTTTCCAGTGGTGGCTCTAAAGATACAGTCAGGGAGGAGTAAGAAAAGGACACGCATGCCTTTACATCCCACTTTACAGAATATTTGCTGGTCACTACATATCTTCACATCAAACAATTTTTTAATCTTTTAGCCAAATACAAATAGGAATGAGTAGCTCTGTACAGAAAGGCATAAAGCAGTAATAATCCCTTGTGCCAGGAACATTTTGAGCCTGACCCTTTTTTCTTGCAGTAAGAAAAGTAACATGTAGGTTACTCAAGACCTTCTCAGTATGCAGGTGGAGCAAAATTGCAATGCTTTTTCATCTCATGGGCTTTGGAAAGCTACATATTAGGAGCAAGCTGTAAAGTATCCCCTCAATGAAAGAATTTGGTTTCACTATCAGCCGTGACTTGGTACTGTGCAATTACTTGCAAGTTCTTCCTTTCTGTACTACACTGGATTCCTTAACCCCAGTGCCTTTCATTCAGACTTGTTAGCATAAGCTAAGGATTTTTCCACCCCCTATCAGAAGTGCATTTATAGTCCTGATTTTGAAGGCAGATAAACAGAGGAATAATTTGTTCAAATGAATAGAAGAGCTCTGCCTATAGCAATACTTTATAATGTCTTCAAATCGAGATTCTAGGCTGAACTTCAATAGTTGACAGAGTGCTCCCTTGACAGAGGTGACAGGGCAACAATTTCATTTTTTATTGTACTGTGTCTCAAAAATTCAGTAATGGCACAAATTATAAACAAACATTCACAGTGAAAAATAGATCACCAGGTTTTCAAGACAACACTTAGCACATTCTTCTCAGGAGACAACCGAAATGCTACAGGTGACACTAGTTTTTCTTTAGTCTTTAGTAATGCTGATGAGAATTGCTGGCTCGATGTAAATCAAGAGATGTAGCACTTTTTGGCCTCTGATCAGACAAGAAATAAAACAAAACAAAAATATAATTTTCAAAAAAATCTTACTGCCCCTGCACTAGCCTGGCAAAGTGAGACCTCATCTAGGGACAGACTAACATTCGTTCTCAATGTTTATTGAGGTACTGCCTGTTTCATTGATCCCATGATCACACGAACCATTCTGTTTTCTGATACTGTCATTTTTGTGGGGAGTAGAACTGCCTTGTATCTGCTAGCTCATTTCACATAAACATTAAATGAAACAATGTTCAATTAGGTACTGCTGAAGAAATCATTTGCACCTCTGTTAAAAGTTATCAAAGCCTGCTAGCACAGGAATGCACATGTCCCCAAGTGACAAGGGACAGGACAAGCGGAAAAGGCCTCATGCTCCACCAGGGGAGGTTTAGGCTGAACATTAGGAAAAAAAAAATCACAGAAAGGGTCATTAGGCACTGGAACAGGCTGCCCAGGTAGGTCATTGAGTCACCTTCTCTGGAGGGGTTTAGGGGACAGGTGGACAAGGCGCTGAGGGGCATAGTTTACTGTTTGATAGGAATGGTTGGATTCGATGACCCAATGGGTCTTTTCCAACCTGGTGATTCTATGATTCAATGATTCTATATGTAGCTAACTTTGTACATGGTTAGTAGAAATAATTATTTGGACCCTTCATAGCTAAGAGTTTCATCACAGTATGTATTTGTGTAAAGATGAAGGCTCAGAGTTCTTTTATTTTAAGACCTCATCTCATAAGCTTTGGACTGGAACAGAGAAATCATGTTGTTCCACAGGCTTCGCCCTCAGTCTACACATGGATTTTCTTGGTTTCCACTTCCAACCTCTTAGATTACCACTTCTTGCACTAAACAGAAAATCTGAATCTGATAATAAAAATACTTATGAAAAAGATGAGTTAATTTTAAGAAATTCAACTTTTTCTTACCTCTGGGTATCCAAAAATCTATAGCCTATTACACAGATCAGAAGATTTAAGGCATAATTTTATTCCTAATGAGCTTTAATGCGTGAAATCAACAACAGAGAATTAGTGACTTCACCATGGAGACTTACCCACCTCAGACTGAGGTAAGCAACACTTATTTTAGCCCAGTTTTCACATCATCCCTTTCATGTAATATTTTTAAGATATTTCTGTTAGAGCTTCTGAGAAAAAAATTCTTTTAGACGGATTTTCTTTATTTTGATGGCTGAGCAAAAAGACAAGGTCTATCACTATTGTTATACTGCTAGGGTTTATAAAGAATTTAACACTAGAGTCCATTTACAGAGAGCAGAAAATTTTCTGTAATCTATACAATTCTCATTAAAATCTCAGAAGGAAAACATAACACTTTTAAATATAAGCCCTTTCAATATACACAAGCTACAGAAGACAGTAACAAAAGAAAAACAGTTGAATACATGTGAAACACCACTCCTTTCCCATATTCTGACTGCAGGACAGCTCAAGATATGGTCAAGGCAGCAGGAGTGCAGCTATCCTCTCATCTGAACTCTTGAATAGCTTTCAAATACCCAAGGCTCTGAACCCAATTGTTCTACCTCTTGAAAGACTATCTTTAACCATGTCTATTCTTTGCAACTGGTAGCCTAATTGTGTGATATGATTCTCCAGATACTTATTTAGAGCCTGTAAATTAAATGTACCATTGTAGGTGGTATAGGAAAACTGGATTTTACACATTTACCCCAAATGGCACAAAGCAGATTAAAGACGACTGACATATATCTGGCTGCCTTTAACCATCTCAGAAGCTGAACATTTGCTGTCATTAATGGTGCAGAACCCTTAAAGCAAAGAGAAATTCTTCTTTTGCAAATGAGGACCCTTGAGCAGAAAGGAGCATAAGTGATTTCCCCAGGTCACAGGGAAGCACGACACTCTGCCAAGAACTCTCTCTGGGTCTGTTTAGGTTTCAGTTCAGGGCACAGAGGTCATTCCAGCTATCTTCCTAATGGCTACCTCTCTGGGACACCTGCAGTCTTACTGGGTTTTGCTTCATATGTGGCTAGTTAAGGGAAAGGATAAGGGATGTTTCAGCGAAGTCAATCTGCAGCACAGCTAGTCCTTTTAAAAAGCCTGCTTTGAGTGGACTGAACAGCTACATTAGAAGAGCTGTGATATGATGAATAGAAAAATGCAGGGCTCACATGAAGTCTTGATTAACTTATTCTAATCACCTCTGGCAACAGAGGGCAGAGGATAATTTATTTTTAAATTTTCATCAAGGTAATATCTAGTACAGCAGAAAAGCATTTGCATTGTTTTCCACTAAATGTCTGAGTGTGAGAATATGAATGTGCAATTTCTTACTGTCTCCTGTGTGACACAAAAAGACAGAATCATAAAAGTGGGGTTTGAATCTGTGTGTAGAAGATCAGGCATTTATCGCAGGACTTGGTTTTGAAATTGATTTAGAAGAATACATTCTGACTGGAACCTTTTCCTAAAACCAAACCTAATTTTGAGATTTGGAAGAATCCTGTTTACTTCAGAAGGAAAGAGAAGAAACAAGAAGCTTCTCTGCTCCTTTCTGCTCCTGCATTGATCTGTATTAGAAATTACTTTCCATTTTACCAACCTTCACAGAATTTTCAGGACCATGTTTCAGAATCAAGAGTTCCACATAGTTATGGGGATTATCTGAATTTGTTCAAAGCTTAAAAACCAGATACAGGTACAGAAACTTGAAAGGTATGACAGATCATTGAAGAAATATGTCTTAAAAGCAAAGATAAAGAAAAAATATATTTGAGTAGGGGAGAGACCTGGAGTAATTAAATGTATTTACCAAAAATACTTATTACTGCCCTTCTCTACCTAAAAATAAACAAGAGCTTGGAGATGCTTTGGCTACTTAATTTGCTACTTATTGTACTGCAAAGTAGTGTAAAGTGCTACAATTAATTTTAAATTAATACTGCAAGACCATGCATTACAGGCAAGGGGTACAGTAAAATCGCAAGAAGAGCTGGCCAACATTTGATCAAAAAACTACTGGAGACAAAGAGAATTTTCCAGGAACAACAATGTGGAATCCATGGATAATCTGCGTGTTTTCCCTGAAACAAATGAGGTTGTGACTGATTACTTTTAAGGGTTGGTTTGTATGGAAAAATGAGTAAGTATGTTCTACCTCTAGCCTTAATACCAAGTATCATCATGCTGGGCTGTAGATAAGCAGGGATATTAATTATGTCCACTTGCTGTACAAGCCTTTAGGTAAATAAAATTTATAACAACATAGTACCACAGTTTTAACAACATTTTGCAATGCTGCTCTTTCAGCGTATCCACAGGACAGAGTGACATATGCAAGGCACTGAGTGTAAAACACTGGAAACTCTCAGGATGGCACCCTTATTTCCATGATTCCAAACAAATCATTTTTGTGATCCAAATAAAATGCACAAGAAAAAGGAAAATAGTTTTTCTTTTGATTAACTTATTCTGACAAAATGATCTTGTTGTAATGCTCTCTGAAATCTGGAAATGTCCCAAAATACGCAAAATCAACCACATGAAATATAAAAACCACAGGCACACATTTGCCTTGCACTATCCATAGGAATCTGCCACTGAACAAAGGAATCAGAAGGAGGCAGAAGGGGAAGAAAATACTACATTTGAAGAAAAAGTTGATGCACACAAACCAATAAAAGCAAGGAAGTTCTGAATCCAGCTCACTGCAGAGCCCTAAACACAGGCCTATTGTGTTTTGATGCAGCAGCAGTCCATATTGTCTTCCATTAGAGTGTCTCAAGGCTGTGGGCAGTGTTACTATACCATATCTGCTCATTGGAACGACTATGATTGTTTATGTTAGCATGCATAAGGATTTTTTTCCTTTTCATCTTGTTTCTTGTTCTGTCAGTAGAAGCCTAAGAATGGACAACTTGTCATTATGGTTTTCCAGCTTTAGTTCTAAATTTGTCTCTGAAAAGAACTGAGCAAAATTAGTCTTAGGCTAACAGTGCAGGAACACATGCTTAAGAGCAACATCTCTATCCTAGAACTACATGTTTCCATCAAATAAAAGGTGCCAGTTTCTATTTTGGCTTCACACTGCTTCTAATCAATTTCCTGCTAGGAAGCAACAAAAAGGCAATGGCCAAAAATTAACCTATTGGCAATCTACCTCCCAGAAACCGATCTCAACAATGCAGGTTTCTCAATTTCACTTTTTAAAACAAAGTAACTGAAAAGAAGACTCAAACAAACATTAAAAGTTATTTCAGTGAGTATAAAAAATCTGCAAGCAAGAAACAGTCATGTAGCTCAACAAAAAAGCCAGCATCTTCTTTCATATCCTCAGGAGTACAAACCAGAGCTATCCATGACTTAGTTTCCATGGATCAGTTCTGTGTAAAACAATTGCCACAAAACACCACAAAAATGTGCCATTGAGTCCAATATCCTGTTCTGCTGAGTACTGCATACATCAGGGAAAGACCACAGAAAAGACAGAACAGCCCAGTAAGGAGAGGCAGATTTCTTTTTCCTTTCCACACTGATACCATTCTACTACCCTACCACACTGAATGTCTTTGCCAAGTGTGAGAACTGCAAGGTAAGGATGGGGGTCACTATTTACACACTAAACTAGCTGAATAGTTCATTCAGCTAACAATTTCTTAGTTCCCATATTTAAATGGATTTGGAGGAGATTTCTACAGCACAAAGTCAGGAGATACTCAATCCCTTATGAAAGCTTGAGCAACTGCCAACCAGCCATTGCAACTGTTCTTCAACTCCATAGGACACAATTTTCCCTACAGTTTTTAATCTCAGATGAAAAATAGGTGTTGCAATGTCAGATGATGTTCTAAGTCATTGATCTACAACACAGGCAAAAAAAAAATATTTTGACAAAACTCACCCAGTCATGCATATATACATTTGTGTCTGAAGTTATTTATGGACTCTGTGTATATGCACACTCACATAAATATATAAGTTACTGATAGTTTCACAGATTATTTCTTTATCATCAGTACATTTTGCAATTACCTATACATGATGGAAATTAAATCAGAAACTAAATAAAGATATTCAGGTGTTTCCTAGAATTGGATAGCTACAGCAAAAGAATGCCTTGTCAAAAAGCCGGTTGCAAGGAGGGCCCACACAACAAACCGAAGAAAAATCATGGGGATCTCTATTAGAAGCAGGTAGACTGAGGCTAGGTAAAACAGACCAGACAGTAATCAAAGAAAGAGAAGAAAGCTGGAAAAGAACCAGTCACCCAGGAACCTAGAAGTATGAAGTGCTTTGGGGCAAAGCACTGGTTGCTTAAAAGCCAGTCTGCTTAACACAAGCAAAGAAGCAGTCTCACCTCATCCAGCGAAGTAACTTCATGAGCCTTCCATGTAAATAGTGGCATTCCACCAAGTAACACTGAATCTTCCAACTGCTGCTCTCAACAGGAACATTAACTAGTTGTGTTTTGAAGTTGTTTAAATCTTGAACATGAGGTCTTCAAAGTGCCAGATCTCAGGAAGCACAGAGCTTATTTTCTGGAAGAGTGGAGAACAGTGCCAGATGAATGCAATGAACTCAACAGAAATAGCAGAGCATGGCTCCATGACTCATTAAGCAAGTCCTTTATTTGGCTACCGAATGCATAATCAGTTCAGTCACAAAATACTTCTTTAATCCACTTTTGTATTATAACAGAATGCCTTACAGAAAGGCCTAAATAGGTCCATTTTATCAGTTCTTAAAATAGAGTCAAATATCATGCAGAAGTTGATTAACTGGGAAAAGAACAGCAGTAACCTACTCACAAAAAAAACCTTTTTTATTTTTTGTTTTTATTAGATACTAACTATAGCACTCTGTGCTATAGTTGGTCAGTAAACACAGAATTGGAAGATGAATAAATGCATTCAACTGCCACTGTGGTGCTTTCTGACACATAATGAGAAAACTAATGGCAGATTATCTTAATTATATTCATTAGCATCTAATTTCAAAACCAAGAGTGTTTTCTGTTAGAAGTATGTTGAGCTGTTAGTTGAATTTAAGTAAATTTTGTATTCCCACCCTTTAGCTATGAGAAGAGTGGAGGATGGGGGAGACCAAGCAGTTAACTCTTTCTCTCTTGGTCATGTTAACTCTTTCTCTTTTGGTCATGTTACAGATTGATATTTTTTAGCCCAAGTTTTCCTCCTAGTCCTCAGAGAGGGAATAGTTAATAGAAAACCAGTGCCTCCTTTCAGGCATTGTTGTTCTTCCACACCCTCTTCCTTCTTTTTTTTTCAAATTATCCTAAGTAAGGCTTTTAATGATATTCAGAAATCATAGCTGTCTTGCTGAATCGCTATAGGACTGACCTCCCTTGACAGTTCTTAAATTACTCAGCTATCAAGGGCCTGCTAAACACTAAATTAAGAATCCTTTCTCCCCTGTCCTAAACCATTAAGTTATGCAAATTCACAGATAATGGGACATATGACAGCTGGAGGCATTAATCAGGCAGCTCTGTCTCCGGGCTGTTGTTATGTAGAAACTGCATCTGCCAACAGACAGAAGAGACACAATTAGATCTCACTTAATGGATTGAGAAGGAAGTACAGAGCTCTCTACACTCCTGTTATGTTGTAGACCTGAGAGGGAATAAGACACTTGGGAAATCTCACTCGCTCTCTGTTTCTCTCGCTCTCTGGTTTTTTTTTAAAACCTATTCTTCCAACTGAAATGAAAAATTACTTGTAATTGTTATCATTTGCAAACAAAGCCTGTCAGAAGATCCACATGCTGTTTACAATGGATGATTTTCTTGTTCCCTAAAAAGATCTTTGGGGAATTTTCCCTCATTTGCTTTTTTTAACTAATGCGCTGTCTTTGGAGGGCAGGGGGAAGAAGCAAACAAACATTTCCCTTTACATCATTAGAATTACCATTTTAAAAATGAATCTGCATGCTCAGTCATAGCAAAGAAGCATATCGTTGAGGCATATGTTGGTTTACCATTTGTACATATGTGACTATTTCTTTCCTTTACTTGATAATTATAAAAGACAAGTGCTTGCACTCAGATTCTTTTCTCCTGTCACTTCCAGCACATTTCTTCCCTCTAATGGCTTCTCCCCTCTAATGAGGGGCTGCAAAGGGGGGTTGCAGAGTGTGTGGCCAGAAACTGTGGGGTATCCCATGAATTTCCTAAAGAGGTTTAGAGGTTCTGAATAATTTAAAGCAGCTTACTTCAAGACTGGCTTTAAAAATTCTCATTATTCAAAATTTGGATAGTGGCAGAAGATGCAGAAAAAATACTAAGTTGGGGTAAGCATGCAAACATGTTGGAAAGCAACTTTTTTCCTCTATAGACTGATTTACTGTTCTCTGCTGAAATTTCTGAAAGCCTTCATTAATTAAGTATTGATGATAGAGTTTTCTTTTCACAAAGTTCTTCTTCCACACTCTCCCTGAAATGATACCTACTAAAACAACTTCATTAAAACCTTTAGATAAAATCTTTAATATAGGTATTTTCCTGTGGAGAGGCTTGGTTTTTAATTCAGGTGATGCATTAACTTGTATAATAAAAAGCAAGAAAATCTATCTCATCTGATACTAAATTTGATTTTTGGAAGGCAGTTACTTTTTTTCCTGGACCTTAGGCTAGGAAGAAAATGTTTGTGAAGAAGTGAGGCATAAATCAGTTTGTGTACTGCTACTCAAATGAGCCAAGTATGTGCTTACACGCAGTCCACAGTACAGATTTTTTTGCCTAGCTGCTGTGATCAGAACTTCTTCTGAAAGTTTCACAATTCAGACTGTTATCTAAACATGTTGGTGGAAATCATTAAAATTTATCTCTATGCACACACACAAAATTGTCCTTCCGTGACCACTAGAAGCCTAAGACCTGATAAGCATAACGGCCACCCACAGGTGAGCAAAACTAAAATCCAGTCAGTAGGGGAAGACAACAAATCAGAGAGCCCCAGAATACTGAAATCTTCCTCAGCCATCCTCATTGAAAAGAAGAAAATACTAGGACAAACATCCTAGATGGCCAAAGCTGCCGGATTTCCACAGTTAGAGAAAGCAGGAATGATAGGAACCACAAGCTGCTTCTATTATGCCTGTGACCGTCTGTGACAGGCAGGTGGAGACCTTAAGACTGTAGATTGCAAACCAGTGTTACAGACATAGATTTTCTAATGACTTTCATTTAATTTCACCTTTCTTTGTTCATATTGTCTCAGATGTACTGGGAATTCGGCCCAATGGATATACTTCATCTCTAACCCTACATTTCATGCAGAGGACAACTTTATTCAGCAATACTAAAGGTAGGAAAATGGAAGCCAGATAAAACATAACATTTCAAAATCTTTTTAATTTCATTTTGATTTTTGACAAACATGCTGTTTCAGACATGACTTCAGCTGCATGGATTTGGTGATATGCTCCTTCTCAATGATCATATTGACACAGCTATATTCTCTGTTGTTTACAAGGTGCTCCTAGAAAGCTCTTCAGAAACTTCCCAAACAAAATATCACGTACAAGCTATATAATACTTTCTTCATTGTTGAGACATCAGATGGCTTCTGAATTGGGTTGACAAATCTTCACTGCCATGTTTTACTTTTTAAAAAAAGTGATTTCCAACTAACACCTTAACTTGTCTGTAAGTATTGTGACCAATCAGCCATATATTCTTTATGTATAAATTGCATAAAGTCCTGAAGTCTGTATTAGAGAGGATGAGACAGAGACAGATAACCAAACCCACTTTATTCAATATTGTACACTTTATGACACTTTCTACTGCCTCTTTGAAACTGTGCTACCTTTGATGCAACCATCCATTAGCAACAAATGCATTTGTCAAGTTCCTCCATGCCAATGCACACTGTGGTTTTATAACCCTTCATCAGTTTTTCAGTTGTATTTTTCAGAAAAGGCTAAACAGAGGAATCTGACCAATCTGAGCTCCTCTTCTAGGCTAGAACAAGATATACTTAGCATTGTAATTAAATACCTCTATAAAAATATCTGAATAAGTCATACGTAGAAAGCAATTACAACCATTCAGAACTATGTCTAAAGTAATCCTGACCTAAGGTACTGTTTACAGTTTACCATGATATTTAAGTCACAAACTTATTTATTACAAGGTATTCTTCTCTGGTCATTGATTATATGTTATTTAATATTTTGACTAGTATATATGGGAGTAATATATGGGTGCACTCTGTGCAGGAGATAACAGACATGCACAAAGACATATGTATATTGGATTCTATTAGCAAAGTATTAAGCAAATCAAAAGATAAAATATTTAATGAGACAAAAAAATTCACATACACTGGCAACATATAGAAGCTAGACATGAGAGAATACATCTGTTGTTTTAATAAATAAGAAAGAGCATTCACATTTTTATTGTTGCTATTTGTAATGGTAAATATCAATTTTAAACAACACAAAATATTAAAAAGGGGTTAAGGTTGCAGCAGCCAAAGAGACATTCAAGCAGCCACCTTGGTATTCTTTCATCCCTGACAGAGCTGAAACCATGCAGTTCTCTCAGACTGCTTTAGAAAGGAGTGTGGTAGTGTTATCTTTACAGTCTCTCTTAAGGAAGAATGTGTATTCAATAAGAATTCCTTAAGTGAAACTAAACAGTGAGAAAAGTAACACTAAAATTGTTGACATGAATTGTGGAGCAGTTATCTCAATCTTGTTCAAGAAAGCTTGCCCTCAAAGATTATTTTGAATTGTTTTCTTTGATAAGGACCAGTAAAATAAAGTATTACCCCAACATCTGTGAACATTTGTCATCTTTAGTATTTAATATGCAAAAGAAAGCTGTACTGCCATCTTTATATATGTCTTGCATGCATATATAGCCACATTTATTTTGAGAATAATAAAAAGTGTAACATGCTTAAAAGGTGCTGTAAGAAATTATGTTTGTT
>WAAB01017841.1:0-13915 GCA_013389865.1 Piaya cayana
ATTAGATGTTAGGAAGAAATTCTCCAGATGATGTTGCCGAGGCACTGGCACAGGTTGCCCGGGGAAGCTGTGGATGCCCCATCCCTGGAGGTGTTCAAGGCCAGTTTGGATGGGGCTGTGAGCAGCCTGGTGTGGTGGGAGGTGTCCTTGTCCATGGCAGGTTAGGTGTGGAGCTGGATCAGGTCCCTTCAGGGTCCTTCCAATCCAAACCATTCTATGGTTCTGTGATTCTACATGTTGATTTTGCAAAGCTACCTTTGAAGGTCTTTACAGCAAGTCTCCTGTGCACAAGGATTTTTCTGAATGCAAAGCTGGTCTGTAGCAATGCTAATACACAGTTGGTATGTGGATGGGGTCAGCCAAGACCAGGCTCTGTAATAAATGCTTTCCAAAAGCTGGTGTGTCCTCCTGGGCCTTTACCTGAGTTCCCATTTGGACAACTTTCTCCTAGAAGAATCTTCTTATGCTTTACAAGGATGATGGCTGAAAAAACAGTTGGTGGGGCACTGCTTGTGCTGACTCAGGAGAGGGGGTCAGTAATGGAATCTTTCTTCTGCAGCAGACTCCTGCTTGTCGGTCTCCCTTGGCAGCTGTGAGTGGCAATTACAAAATTTATGGAAGGAAGCTGGAGAAGCAAGTTGATGAGACAGGTAGGATGATGGGATGATCAGAGCAGGCTGAACGTTGCGGGGTTTCCCTGCCCACTGAACTGTTCAGCCCTTGCTCATCAGTACCATTTTAGAGGTGGTTTGGAGTAAATGTAGCTGTTTGACTTCAGGCTGATCCCCTGAAGTCAAGAAGCATGTGTCTCCTGGAAATGAAGACGCTTGTAGCAGCATTTTGCTGAGGTATCTGCAATCACTGGTTGTTAGAACACTTAGGCTAAATTTGCATTGCGAGCTGGGGAAGGAGCAACTGGCTGCTTTTTGGCACAGAAAGGGAATATCTTCCACTGGTTTTCTGTCCACTTAGCTGGAGGATGGCTTGTTTGCAGAGTTTTCTTTTGTCAGGAAAATGCTCTGGCCCTGAAGTGATTTTTGCCAGCCAAGACAGCAGCTTTTGGAGAGCACCAGTAGTGAAACAGCTCTGGCAGGTGGCAGCTTTTGTTGTGTATAATCTTCCTAGGAAGGTAAAATGATGCTACTTAGGGGATGAGGGTGGCACATAGCCAGTGCTGGGTACATCACAGGGAGAGGAAAATCAGAAGATCCAGTGGGGGAGTTGAAAAACAGGAGAAATGTGGTCTGGAAAGGGGCTGGGATTGGCAAAGAAAAGTCAATTTGGCAATGGGAGAAGTGATGCTGGCTGCTGGCATCCCAAGGCTACTCTGCAGGTTGCTCAAACTGTATGGGGTGGTAAAAAATGTAGCCTACTGTGCCTTGAAGTCTTTGCACCAGACTCAACTGCTCAAGGCTCAGAAGTCACCAGGAGAAAAATAAGCATAATTCGTGAGCCTGGTGGTGAGCTGCTGTGTAGTTGGTGATGACATGGCAGGCTTTTGCAGGAGAACAAACCAGGGATGCATCAAGGATCTCTCCATTACTCCACTTTCCTGCTGAGCATCTTGCCCAGATTCAGAAAGCTCATGACCTCTTCTTACCAGGGGGTGGGAGAGAGGGGATCTACTCCTCAGGGCTTCGTTTGCAGTCACTAATGAAGGTGCCCAGGGCTTGCACTGGCCATGAGTGGTCACAGAAACAAGTGTACCTTGAGCTTTTGGCTCCTGTGCTGCTGTGAAGATACCAGACAGTGTTCCTGTCTATGTTGCTCCTGGATGTGCCTGGAAAGGTGGAGGAATGTGGTTCCAGCAAAGGGCATGACAGGAAGCTGGGCTGATGTTGGCTTATTAGCTGATGTCTCTTGGCTAAATTGCCTGTTGTTTCTCTGCATATTAAAATATCAAGGATTGCAGAGTTTGGGATGAAAACTACAGTGGTGCCTCCACTGGGCTGCAAGTTTGTAGCTTGCTTCCTTGCCTATTTTTGCTGAATGCTTAATCTTCCTCATGTTAATGCAGAGTGAGATCATGGCTGTGGGCTGGAGATGCTGCCACAGCGCAACCGCGCTTGGAGACCTCAGTAATGCTGCAGGGCAAAGGATGAGGTATGGCTCACCAGCTCCCTAGTGCAGCCAGAGAGCAGCCAACCCCATCCCAGACCAACCCCTCTTCCTCCAAAGCAAAGGAAGAGTGGAGGAAGCATGTGGTGATGTCTTTTCTCCATCCAGGGGGATCAGGTTAGGACTGCCTGGTGTTAGGGGTGTTCTACAGTGCAGGACTGAGCCAGCTCTCACTGTTGGGTGTTGTCAGTGGGGATTAGCTTTGCTAAAGGCTCACACAGGTGGAATAATAGGCAGCTGAATCTCAGGTTTCTTTCCAACCCAGCCTGGGGCTGCAGAAGGTTAACCCTCCTCCTGTGGCAGTGGTGCCAGGACCTTCTCCCTTCTTCCCCTGGCAGTCCCAACCCAAGAACCTTCCCATTTCCCCAGCAAAACAAACCTCCATGTCTCCTCCTTGCATGGACACAGGGCAACATCTTGCCCTGTACCTTATATAGATATGCCTGCATCTTTCCGTTACTGTTTTGGGGGTCTGTGTTGGGGGATGGAGAGATGCTGGGGGAGGACATGCCTCTCCCTGGCACAGGTAGCTGGAGGACTGGTGGCCTGTGCTGCTTCATCGCTGGTCAGCAGCTGACAGCAAGGGCTCCCAGCTTCCATCCCTGCAGCTTCCTGCTCCTGGCCCCTTTTGACACAGCTGAAAGCAATTCCAAGGGTGACTAATACAGCTCCTGCCCCATGATTGTGATGTTTTCTATCAGGAACTGCAGTGTGTTTAGTGCCAGCAATTTGCCACAGCCCATCGCAAAGAGGCAACGAGATACTTTCTCTGCCCTGAAGCACTGATGGGTGTAGGGAGGTGGAATGAGACATAAAGGGTGTGAGCAGCAGATAAAAACAGAGCGTGGGGGTGAGTGCAGGGTCCAGGGCAGGGATGGTGTGATACATCGCAGCCATGGGTCCTGGAGTCACCCCAAAAATGGGGGAAGCCTGTCCTGTCATCAGAGGCAGGAGGGTGGCTCCCTTTCTACTCATGCTGGCTTGCAGTGAGGTGGGCTTGCAGGGCACCTTCCTCTGCCCTTTACCCTGCCCTGGAAATGGACCTCACCTCAGCCCTCAACAAAAGCATCCTAGAGTGTGGATCACCCCTGCCCACCCTGTGATGTCCTGTCCATCTCTGCACTGATGCTGCCACTGTGCTGGGGAAACGTGTTGTCCGTTTCCAGGCCTGAGCCCCCTGTTGTGCTCTCACCGTTTCCCCAGTGCTGCAGTGGCTCCCCCACCTTCCCAGGACTGGGACAGGGGTAAACCCAAGGGTTTCCATGTACGGCTGTGCTCTTTGCTAACTGTAAGTAAAAAGCTGCCTTCCAGTCACAGTGCAGGGACGCAGCTGCCTTTATCTTCCCATCTCAGTGGGCCCCTGCATGGCTTGTGGAGGCAATGAGGCCAATGGTGCTGGGTGAGCTGCTGCAGGGCTGGGAGCTGGGACGTGGCTTCCACCACTCTTGCCCCCTTTGCTAATAATCTGACAGTGCCTTGGGGCTTTTCAGGCTGGAAAGGGCAGTGCAGCATCTCTCAGATATCTTGTCCCTGAACATGAAGGTATTTCCACACACCCACTGCTGCACCTGAAGGGTAATGTTCAAAGCTGCCAAGAGGGTTTTCTCCCAAGGGGTGTGGGATTGTTGGTGCTCAAGCGTGATCCAAGATAAACTAGCAACCCATAACACACTTCTGCAAATCTTCTCCTACACCTCTGAGTGCTGGCACGCAGCTGTGGGGCAGCTCTGTGGAAAGGGGATGCTGAAAAGCTGCTGTTCCTCCTGCTTTGAAGGCAGAAAAGCCCCCACTCAGGAGGGATTTCTCCTGCAAGGCGATCACCCCTGGAAGCAGAGGGAGCCCTGACTGCATTTTTGCATGGGGGAAAATCTGTTTGATGATGAGAGATGGAGAAACCAGCATGCTTAGCAGCGAACAGCCCTGAACTCACGAGCTTCAGTGTTTTGGGGATGCAGGGTGAGAGACTGAGTTGCTGCATGAAGCTTTGGGCTTGCAGCTCCTAGCAGCAGCGCTGCTGTTGGCATTTTTCTGTGCAAAACTCAGCAACCTCTGTCTGGCTCTTGCCAGCACTTCCAACAAACCTTTAATTTTCAGTATTAGTTTTTATTCAGGAATTTTGGCTGGGCCATGTGAACTGACAGGCCTTGCTCGGGCTGGGATTTACAGCTTGAATTGGTACCCCTGGGGCAAATGGATCTTGGCATAAGCCAGAGTGGACCTTGGCTGTGCCAGCACGTGCACTGCAGTCCCTCGGAATGTGTGGATCTCCTGGAAATAAACTCAACAGCTTCTATTGGAAGCCGCCAGTTCACTCCTGAAGCAGCCATCTGGGTCTCCCAAGAGGAGAAAGTAATTTTTCTTGTCCCTGAATTGCTGGGGTTTGAATAACTCTGATGAGGAGTGCAGCATGCACAACACCACAAGTGATGCCATGGGAGCTGAGGTCTGTTTAAAGTTCACCCACACTGAGTTAGCAAGAAGACATAGATCTCCACTGCATGGATTGCCAACAAAAATACCTAACCTAAGAGTAGGAGTGACAGGCATAGATGTAACACTGAAAGGAGTGTAAAGCTTGCACTGCCTTCTGCTTTGCCCAAGCTGCCTCTATGTTCACTTCTGTAGCATTCCCAGCTCTAGATAAACCCTTGGGATTCAGGTTACTCTTGCACTGCCCAATAGGACAGCCTGAACGTGTGTTATCCCAAAAAAATTCTACAAAGCCCTGAGAGGAGAACGACCTGTGACCATCCAGCTTGTGCCTTGAGCCCCGTGTCTGCTTGGGTGTTGAAGAAGCTGTGAGGGCTGAAGAACAGTATCTACCTTTCCACCAACCTTCTAGGGTGACTGGGTGACCACTGTCCAGTCCTCTTGAGAAGAGAGGCCTTAGCTGGGATCCTGAGTGCCATGGGTCTCGCAAGCAGTTGTCCCACATGCTGCTTCTGCATCTGGTAACATCTTCTGGGACATGGGAGGAAATGCTAGGAAGAGCAGAGCAGGCAGAAACTTCTTTTGCTGCTCTATCTGCAGCAACACAAAGAACATGGGCTGCTTTAAGGTAGGTTTCAGTTTAATTTTTCTAGTAAGAATGGGGCAGTAGTGTGGGAAGTTCCTATATGCATCTTTAATGCTTGCAGAATTTCAGCAGTAATGCATCCAAGGAATGGTCTCCAGCAGAGGGTTGGATGATGACCCTGCTCTGTGTTTGTATGCTGTGTCCTGGCTTGATTAAGCTGGGGTTTCAAAGGCTTGTTGCTGAATGTCACAGAAGACATGCAGTTGGGGAGCGCAGGTCAGCTGTGCCACAATGTTTGCTCAGCTTGGGCTGATCTATGGCTTGTGCAGTCACCAGAGGCTGTGTTTATCTTACCCTGCAAGATATGCTCCCTCAGCTTGATGTGGCAATGGCAGACTGTCCTTTATGTTCAGGGTGTGGAAAACATCATCTTTACTTCCCTGTCTTAAACCAGAGATAACTCACAGAGGAGCTGTGCTTGCTCTTCATGTGCTCTCTGGCTCAAGGAACCCTTTTTTTTTGCCTTGTGAGGTGGAACAGCTCAAGCAAAAAGCACAGAGGACACCCCTCCTCTCCGCCCTCACCCCACCTCTCTACAACCCCATCTGTGGGCAATTCCTTGCTTGTAGGGGTCACCTCTCCAAGTCTGAAATCCCAAGTCTGACCCTGTCATGCCCTCGCTGCATGGTAGACAAGAGACCAGCCTGGGAAAGGTAAGGCTGCAGACAGAGGTGGGATGGGTGAGAAGGCAGCAGCAGGGAGAGGTGCAAAATCCTAACCAAAAAGTGCAAAGAGTCATGGGGTGTGTTGGGCACCACGAGGAAACGTGAAGACAGACAGTTGCTGATCAGCCAAGGCGATTTGTTCACCTTTCTGAGGTGGTGAGCACAGTAATACATAGTTAAGGAGCTTATGATGTCCAAACTGTCTTTTGTATGTCTATGCTGCTTTACAATTCTACGGCCAAGCTGAGGCAGGTTCTATTCATCCAGACCCTTTGTAAGCAAGCTGAGCATCGTCACGCTCTCTCTCTTCTCCTTAACTCTTCCCCTGCCCTGAGCATCTCCTGGGTACAGTGCTGGGGCTGGGGGAGTCTGTGTGGGGCTGAGAGGAGGTATCCCAGCAGGTGTTAGGCAAGGGACTGGCTACTGAGTGCTGCACCCCACTGTGAGCTGGCTGCTCTGACTGTGGTACCTCCCAGCTGCTTCCTAACACCATCCTCCATCAGGCAGAGATTGTGTGAATTGTCCCCACAAAGCACAGCCTTTCAAAAATGTCTGGTGTGTTTCTGGAAGCGAGACACTCTCCACCAAGCAGGATGGACAGGCTAAGGGTGGGAATCGCTGAGTGTAGAGCTGTTTGGCCTGGGTGAGGCCAGTGGTCAGCCTTGATGGTTATGGTCCATCTGCCTCACAGATCACAGGGGTCACCGGCAACAATGCCAGGAATGGGACATAGCTACGTGTCCTGTCCTGGGCTAAAGAATCTGACCTGCTGTCTGTGAGATTAGCTGTGAAGAAATTTGCAGTGCCTTGAGAGCCCTGACTCCTTAGTGAGGCTGTTTATCCACCATTGCAGTTGTCAGCCACTGAGCCCTTTTGAGATGTCAACCCCAGGAGACATTCTCAAGGTGATGTTTCAGTGGCCTGTAGCATGAGGTCCACAAGAAGATCCTGCATCCAGGCTTGATCAGCTAGGGGAACTCATCACAGGGATTCAACTCTTCTGTTCTTTATGCAAGAATGTGACAAGATAAAAATGGATGTTATTCTCCTCTCTTTCATCCTGAAATGCTCCCTGACATGCTGGACTAATGAGGACAGCAGATCTGCCGCTGTTGATGCTTCTGTTCTCTCTAATTTGAGAATTGCCCAAGGCTTATGTGAGATCTGTGCTGTGCACAATGCAGTAATAGATAGCAGTGCTCACACCCAGATATGCAGGAGGAGGTTTTGGCTAAGGGAATCCACAAGTTATGAGTAGGCTCAACCTTTGGAAGAGGATCTCTATCAGTTCCTGTTTGCATGTTACAAAATGCTCTCTGGATGACTAGATACTCTTTGCACTTGGTCTGAAGCTGATCTTTCTCAAGTTACTTTATTTATTTATTCCCCACTTTTATCATTGATCTCGATGTGAGAAAGAGCCAGTCCACATATGCAGGGATAGAATGGTGCATAGCAATTGTTGAAGGTGCAAGGAGTGCCTGGTTGACCTGAGGAAGAGGAGGTGAGTGCTTTGATATTACAGCCATGATTCCTCTGCTCTGCCTGTGGCTGCCCATGTGTCCCTCTTCCAAGAAGATGTCAGCCTCCCTAGCCTGGTAACACTTCATTGGCCTGTGGCTGGGCAGCAAGTGACACCCAAAAGCTCTAGCAGCAGGTGAATGATAGATTAAAAAAGGTAAAAGGTTGATAAAGATGACAAGGAAGAGAGCTGCTTGTTGAGCTGTCTGACAACCTGCCTCCCTCTGTGCCATGCTGATGTTTCTCCTGTGCCTGAGGAAGAAAGCAGTAATTGTGGTGGTGCATGGGCTGCCTGTCTCGTGCCACACTCAGGGCATCACCAGGTTGGGTCAGCAGTGCTTCTTGCCTGGACTCCTCGGTGAAGAAGCAATGTTTTTTTTTAAACGCTACAACCTGGGGAGGGGTGAACACAGTTGTGGGTCTTCCTGCAGGTCAGCTGGTGCCATACAGAGGGTGATTTTGGACCTACAACATATAGTTGCCTCTGCTCTCTAAGATGTCACCATAAATAACCCTGAACTGCAATAGGTGCATTAGTGACCCTGCAGCAGCAACCAGATCTTTTCTGCACTGGACTGTAGGTGACTCGAGTGTTATTTCACTGGCATCTTGTGGTCTTCTTCTCCACGTCCCTCCCTGCACAGTCTGAGGCACAGCAGCTCCGTAGTGGTGGTTTTCGACCTGTGCAAGGCTTCCTTGGCATGCCTGGGGAAGGGGATGGCTAAGACCTTCAGCTAAGCCTCGTCTAAGCAACCTCATTTTCTGAAAGGTAACTGCATGTTTTTCAGACAGTGTGTGTATCTAGAAGTGATAATGCTTAAAATTCATGATTATCACCAAATAATGGGTTGCTGGTATGCGGAAAAGCCGTTGCTTATATTTTTCCCTGTGGAAACCAAGGGTATTCTTAAGTTGGTGGAATACCTTAAGTCAAAGGGGCAAAACCAGATCAAACCTGCAGGGAGGAATGGACAGAACTACTGATCTAAAACTGGCCAACAGAGTACTCCATTCTGTATTCAGTGTAATTGGTATAAAACTGTGGGATCATGAGGGTCAAGCCTCTTCTCTGATGGTTAGCATCTAATACAGACTGCATCTCTCCTTTTACCCCAGCCTCAGGTTAATGCATTCCTGAATCCAGTTCCTGAGCCCAAATCCAGTCTGGGATCTTTCCCCACGTCTGCTTTGAAGCATCAGTGGTGATGTATAGTCACTGGGGGCTTCAATTTCATATATTTGTATGTATTTTATTATTTTCTTATTAATATTATTTTTCTTATTTATTATTGTTATTATTATTGATTCATTAAAGCTGTTTTGGTTTTAGTTTTCAACTCAGAAGTGTCTGTCTTTCATTTTCCTTTCCCTGTGGAGGGGTTGGATTTGAACACAACTGCTCACCTGGTTGTGGAAGGGCTAAACCATGACACACAACATCACGTGCCCTGTCCCATTTGCACAGAACGGTGTGCTGCAGGCAGATTCTGAAAAATCCCCAAATGCTTCAGTCTGATAACAGAGAATTTAAGATAAATACCTTCTATTTAAATCCTCCTTAATTCCAGGCAGGGGAGGGTACGTAGCCTTGGTCTCTCCTCTCCCACAGCTAGCTTCCTTTCTTTCTTTATCTGCTTTCTTATTTTTACCTTTCTACCTCTCTATCCCATCCAGTGTTCAGAGGAGCCAGGTCCAGCTCCTTCCCCAACTGCAGAGACCTGAACACAAGTCACTCATGAAAGCTCAATTGGACTTAACAGGGCACTGAGGAGAAGGGCTCTCACCAGCAGTTCTGCCATTCCCTTTCTGATGGAAGTGGCATCTACTTTCTCAAAAAATGGATGCAAAGTGGGAAAGCTTTCCAAAACAGAGATGTGGAAATCTCACCCATGGCCACCCAACACTCAGGGTAGCTGCTAACACAGGGGCTGATCTTTTCAGTTTGGAGTCTGATTTCTTCAGGGAGGGAAGAGGTTTGGGTATGGATCCCTCTTCAGGTGAAGACTGCTGGGTGGAGGAGGACAGTGCTGACTTCTCTACATCATATCCAAGGCTTGACAAAGCCCTGGGAGATGGGTGAATGGGCCAGTTGCCTTGCCAGGAACTCTTCTCACTCACTGCCACCATTGGCCAGGTGTGCACCTCTAGTAATTTCTATCACTTGCATTGGGGAATAGCTTGATCCTCAACAGTTTTCAGTGTTCTCCTCTGAACCTTATTCTTTGGTATGAAGTGTTTTCATGGTTCTCTGGTGCAGGAAAACAAGTGGTAGCCTTTCTTGCCTCTGCTGTGACCCATGGAGGGCTCCTGTGCAACTAGAGGGGCTCACCTTCCCTGTGCATCATAGCAGTTGTGTGGTGGTACCCACAGTGATAAAACCCCCATGAGGCATCAGACAGCATATCAAACGGGTTCCTGGACTACTTGACTGTCTTTAAGACTTGCTGGGACCATATGTGAGAATATTTTGTCAAATTCTGCTGTCTTCTGTTTGACTATGATGGGACCTTTTTGTTAATCATAGAATCATAAGCTGGTTTGGGTTGGAAGGGACCTTAAAGATCACTTTGTTCCAACCCCACTGCCATGGGCAGGGACACCTCCCACCAGACCANAGGAGCCTTCACTTCTCCAGGCAATATGAGCTTCAAAACCAGAGCTTAATAAGAATAACATGACCTTGTGATTATCTCCTTTTGCACATGTCACAGTGCAAAGAGCATTTGTGTTAGTAAATTGTCATTGCCTGAATACACCATTTGTGTGAGACAGAGGTGTGGGTTGTAAACCAGTCATTTTGGGGAAGTGTGAATGGAATCACTCCTTCAATGTTGTTTCACATAAATGGAGGATTTAGTGCAGGGAATGCTGGAGACAAATTTTCTTGGTCATGCTGCAGGACAAATTTCCTGACTGGATGAGTCCCAAGGACTGGCATCTTATGTCTGCCCTGGGAATTTTGCATGGAGTGTAAAACCCTGCAGCTTTCTGCCAGGTGTGGGGCTAGTCATTGCTGGGAACCCAGTGTCTTGTGCAAGAGCCCTCTTGCTCTTGCACTGCATCCATTATCTCCGCAGTGGCATAGGATTTGTTTCCATCTGGTGATTCAGCAAACTAACCTTGGCACAGAAAAGTCTATGTGTGCTGAATAATCCCTAGATAACACCATTTTTGGAATAAAAGGAGGATGGGTGGAAGGAGTACCTAGGAGCAACCCCCTCACCTCTGCCTCTCAGCCCAAACCCAGCGGTCACAGTGACTGCTGATCTCAGACAGGCTCCAAGGGTATGAATTTCCCTTGGTGCCTCAGCCAGGCTGCAGCACATTGATCTGTCTGTGGTACCTCCACTCCCAAGGATTGTTTGACCTGACCCATGCGGACTCTGGCTGTAAAGAAAAGTCTCCTGAGTTATTCTCCCCCATTCACATCACCTGAGGAGGAAAGCTGTCTCCCTGCTGTCTGCACACACTCGTATGCCCCATCATGCCTGTTGTAACTTCTACTTGAGTCTTTAAGAGAAGGAGCGTATCCTCCTCTTTCTTTCCCTACCTTGCTGCTCCTCAGATTAATTTTTCTTGATGTAAGGGAGCTGAGTACTGGTTGATTGGGCTGTGACCTGTGTTTTATATAATGTGTTGTGCAATGCACTTTATGTAACCAGAGGTTTCTTGTGTAATTTGCAGGGCATCTGCCAAATCAAGGACCAGACCTGATTCCGATTACATGGGAGAAGACTAAGTGGAGGGGCGCAGGTGGGTTTGCTGTTTCTGGGCTGCTGACTGCCTAGGCGAGTGTAGTGTGAGAGGGGTAGGAAAGCAAATCCATGCAGCTGTGCATTCAATGGTTCTTTGTTAATGTCCATCTCCAAGAAGATCTCTCTTTTCTCCTTAAAAAGAAAGAAGGGAGGGCTTGAATTTGTCTTCCTGAGGGCCAAGTCTAAAGGGATCTCAGCTGCTCCCATTTCCAACAAGTTCTAGTGGGATTTTCAGTCATGGTTTTCCCCTTAGATGCCTCAGGGATGTTCGTGGAATTAGCCCTCATCATTTCCTTGCAAACAGGGCTGGATTGTGCTGGAAAGTGGGTCAGAAATGGGAAGCAAGGATGTGATTCAGGCTGTGAGCTCAGGATATGACCCCTGCGGCATGAGATTAAAATTCAGTTCCTCCTGGCAGCTGCAGCCTGAGCATACAAATCATGCCTGCTGTTCACGCTGCCCATTGAGGTGGTTAATCCATCAATGGGGCTTCATCCATGCCACAGGAATGGAAGCATCCACACCCAGGCTGCAACAGAACAGGTAATGGGCTGAAAACAGCCAATGCAGATGCCAAGTGGAAACAAAATAGCTATGGGGCCCTCTCATGAAGCAGGATCTGCATAACCAGCATGCGAATTGTCTCAAGGGGTGATCAAATGGGGTGCTGCAGCATCCCAGATCCTTCTTGGTACTCCTGTTAGAGCTTTCCTGTCTTCCTCTCCTACTGTCAAAGAGGCTGAATCCTTCTTACTGAGACTGATGGAGTTATGCTACATGCATGGTTATGGTCTGACATGGCTTGCACCTCCTGGTGAGGTGGGACTGCCGAGTCCATCTCACTGAGCACCAATACCCTTGCAATACTCTCTCATCCTACAGAAGCTGTGCATGTGAGATAAGCAGGGAGTTTTTTTTTTTTATTCTTTTGTATTCCTTTAAATCTGAAATATTTCACAATGGCAAGAGAACCTGATACCTGGCCATTTGTGAGCTAGGAGGTTGACGGTATTGTCAGGTGTGGAAACAATGACAACTACATCTGAGAAAACTATAGGTCTTTGTATGCTAAAGCACTTGCTCCTCAGCCATTTCAGGTCAAATTAGTAAAGCAGATTCTAGTGACCTGGAGATCCTGGTACAAAACAAACACACAGATAATTTGACAGGTATTTGCTCTGTCTTCGTCTATGATCTAAATTAGCTTAGAAGCTTGATGTCAATCAAAATATTCTTCAGTGTAAAGAGAAATAAAAGAGGGAAAGTTCATGAGACAGACATTACCAGTTCCTCCATGGATCTACTTGGTTTGTCCTCACCACCTCTGCAGGAGGTAGAGTGCCCTGGTCTCACTGGAGGTCTGTACAGGAGGCCTGTACCCTGCATGAAACATCCCACACAACTGTGATTCATAGGGTATTTCAAGATAAAGGTATTCAGTCAAAAGTCTCCAGACTCAATTCTTTCAGTAAAGCTGGAAAAGTTCCTGAATCTTCCTCCTTATTCATGTTTCTGTTTCTTGCTGCTATTTGATGTTGAATTTCAGATTTTGCAGAAGTTTGTAGGAGAAGCCAAGATGACTCTGATGGGTTTCCTTGTCACAGTTCTTGAGCTCCTTCAATACATGGTTTATCCATCTCAGCTGCCAAGCAGCCTAGGTGTAGAGCCTCCAGGTAGAAGTTGAAGCTCCGCCTTGCTGGGACCTCGTAAAGTCACAACCCTCCACATGTGAAATGTGAAGTGAAAATGGGTGTTGTATCAAGATGAACTTTTTGCACTGGGGCAGGTCGTGCTGGGTAGTGGCTCAAGGATTAAGAAAGACCCCCTTTCACTGTTGTTTCTGGGAAGCCCTACTTGAACTTCCTTGTTCCTCAGAGATGATTAGAGATGTGTGGTGCCTGCGTTGTAATCACATTCTCCTTTGCTTAGGTTGTTACGGGACGTGTGCTATTTGACCTGTGTCTTCCAAGGTGACAGCATGGAATCTGGAGGTGCTGGAAGAGTTTCCCACTCAGAAGCAGAGATTTAATTAAAAAAATAATGTGACTCATGACAGATGGAATCGGGGTTGTGTTGTCTATCATGCCGGTCAGGTGTCCCTGAAGAGAGGCTGAACTAAGCAGCATACTGGAAAATCCAAATGATTTTTAACTTGGTGTTATAGAATTCCACCTGCCAGCATTAAAGATCACTGTATGGTCACCGTGCCCAGCCCCCTCTTTGCTCACCAGTTTCATTAGTTCTGACCATGCAAGCTGAGGAAGATGGCACAGGTTTCAGTGTGGATGCAGTCCTCTGTGCAGACAGGGGTAGGCAAACAGCTGGGTAGACTGGCACTGTATAGGAAAGGCTTTGAGGGTGGTTATAGTAATTATCAGGTGACTATTAAGTCCACAGTGTCATGGTGTTGCAAAGAAGAAAGGAAAAGTTAAAAATTCCTGGAATGTATATACAGCAGCATTATTTGTAGGATACATGAAACACCTCCAACAATCTGTGGTGTAGACCATGAATATATGGCAGTAATATGATCAGGCTTGGGCACTGACCTTCAGAGACGATATGCACCAGTCACACAGAATCACAGAATCACCAGGTTGGAAGAGACCTATAGGATCATCGAGTCCAACCATTCCCACCAAACACTAAACCATGTCCCTCAGGACCTCGTCTACTCGTGACTTAAACACCTCCAGGGAAGGTGAATCAACCACCTCCCTGGGCAGCATATTCCAATGCCTAATGACCCTTTCCATAAAAAACTTCCTCCTAATCTCTAG
>WAAB01017859.1:3808-15656 GCA_013389865.1 Piaya cayana
AAGAGGCTCATTGAGTCAAGGAATAGCATCACCATGGAGAAATGAGCAGGAGGAGCCCAACAAAGCTAGAGAATGATGCTCACTAGGCCAGAGAGAGAGACCAGAAGGCCAAACGCTACTTTCTGCTTAAGCAATAGTTCCGATAAACAATTGGAAAAAGCAGGAAAGGATGGCCCAGGGATAAAATCTTTGTGCACATCTGCAAGTCTGAGTAGAAGAAGTATGCCTGAAAATTCTAGAAGAATAGAGCAAATTCACAACTTGTGAAGAACCAGCAAGCTGAGGCAGGAGAAAATTACACTGCAGAGATGCTAGAAATGCTATTTTCCCTCCTTGCAAAAAGGAAGATACGTACAGACAGCTAATTAATCTGGCAATATAGTATATTTGGTTATTTAATGAGTATGCCCATAACTGCCTGTCTGGAAGAGCTGCTACAAGTGCTATCAGAAAGACATCGCTGCAAACAGTCTCCTTTCTGCTGCCTCAAAGCAGCAGAAGGATAATAGCTTTGCAGGAGTTCAGTGTGACGCTACGTGGCACTGGCTGGCGACCAGAAAAATTAACGTGACAGGAACCAAGGGAGTCAAACCTGGCTGATAACCAGGTTTGGCCAGCTCTACCCCTTGCAATTCTTGGGCAATTTGTCATGCCCTGTATTGAGGGCAAGTAGATCCCTACTGAGGTGGGAAATAGAGCGTACAGACTGCAAACATTTAAATCTCCTGAGTCCAAAGCTAGCTTTCTCCCACCCAAACCATCCCAAAAAGTTGAATATGTTCATTGACCTCACACTGACTTAGTCCAAGGGTGTATTCGATGCTCCTCGGCCAGGCACCAAGGGCTGCGGTAGTTTGTGGCTTCCCTTCCCTCCTCGCTTGCTCTTTAGGCACCACATCGCTTTTCTCATCTGTTGCTCTTGGTGTCTGCCTCCTTCTGGGACCCATGTACAGGAGCTGATTGTGGATGCCGAGGACACGTGGATCCGCCTGGAGGGGCTTTCGGAGACCACAGAGTACACCGTGCGCCTGCAAGCTGCCCAAAACGGTGTGCGGAGCGGTTTCATCTCCACCACCTTCACCACAGGTGAGGATTCGCACCGCGTCCACTTGGCCAGGTAGGGCTTAGCCCACATATCATGCTGGAATGTGTTGATTGTTGATTTTACGGGCTTTCCCTCCTCCAGCAGCATTTCACCATGATCCAGAGACGTACATTCATTCCCACAACCCACAGCGCTGCTCTGCTACAAAAAGTTAATGGCTAAAAGACTAGAGTACAAAGACAACAAGGTCCAGCCCACAGCAAGGAGATTTGAGCTCCAGACCAGGAACCACCTACCAGGCCCTTTGACTTGCCCTTGTACCTCCTCAAATGCATAAAGAGAGGAAAAAAATCCACTAAAGCCAACAATACATATCAACAACTGTGCTGCTGGAGCGAGCAGGGAGAGATGCAGCTGTAGGTGTTGTCTGATCTCTCAGGAATATCAAGCAGGTGCATCTCCACCACTACCAGTGGAGTCACAGACGGCAGAGCCAGCGTGCTTGTAGGACTGGGGTCCCGCTAATTTTATCTAATTGCATTAGTCCTTCCCCTTCTAATTCTAGAGAAGTCACGATTCACTAAGGCAACAGGAATGGTTTCCTTTCCAAGTCAAGCGGTGGGCACCCGCAGCTACCGCTACCCTCGCAGATGGAGCATTTACGCTTGCGAGAATGAAAATGTCACCGTTGCCCCCACCCTTGGGAAGCGCTCGCGTTAGAAACGGTGCAAAGCACATCGTCCCTCACCCCCTCTGAAAGGCCTCGCTAGGCGGGGCACTTAACAGACAGAGCGTGTTTTGTTCGGGGCTGAATCCAATTACGTTTCTCTTGGGTTTCAAAGGCACTAAGAAGCCTGAAGATGACATCCGCTCAAATTCCTCCCGTCTCAATCAGGAGAGTTTTCTTTGAAAATGCTGTGGATACACTTCCCCATCCCCGTTACACGCAGAGGTCTCTTCCCCTGCTTTTACAGGATAATAGAAACTATTTACGTCAATGAAAAATAAGAAAAGACTCTCCTCTAATGCATCTGTGGTTCAGACTCGCCTCTTGTTCTCGTCTTTCACGTGGACGTATAAAGCCAGCGCAATTCAGGCAGGGGATGGAAAAGTGCTCGTGATCGTTGAGGCTGCTCGGGAGTCAGGGATGAAACTGCACGGGGCTGGCTTCTCAGCTGAGACAAAGCAGCAGAAACCCACTCACGTCAGGCAAGGAGAGCGCCGCTTCCATTAAACAGAAATGTCAAACCTTGGCTGTGCTAAAGGTACCACTGGTAGCTGATGCGGCGTCCAAGGTTTAAATTGCCTTTAAGATGAAGCTAAGCATCAACAAGAAACAAGTTTCTCCCACTTACACCATCTATTGATGATCAAGGCGATGCGAGGCAACACCCCTCAGCGAATAATCGGGGTCTGGGGTTCAATTTACCCTGGCGGCAATCGGGGCACTTTGCAGAGAACAAGCACTTGTCTTGAAGGGGATTAAAAAAAAAAAACACCCAAGCATCAAACCATGCTTAATTTAAATTGTTTTGCTTCCTTTTGCTCATAGTATACATCCCGGGGTTCTTCGTTCCCTCTGACACATTAATAGTTCGGCCTCTTTGTTTCATGTTTGCATAAGGTTCTTGGGGGAATTGTATACAGACAGGACAAAAGGAAGAAACAGATAGAGTATTTATAATTTATAGCGGATTGAAATGTCTTTCAAGGTCTCCTTGGATCGTAAAGATATGAATATAAATTAAGAACACAAGTAATCTCCACAGAGCTCAGGGGAGCCTAAAGTGGTTGCCTTTGAAGCAGTTTTTCATCGTTGGATACTATAAAATGCAAACACTGTCTCAGCAGACCTCGCGCTACAGACCGCAGAGACGGGGGAAAAATAGATCTTCGATACTTGGACAAAGCGACAATCTCGGAAACTTCAGGTTTTAAGGGTGGGAGGAATACACCCAAGTAGGAGAAGGGTCTGCACCCTGGCCCAACATGGGAGTCGCACAGCTGAGACAGACACACACAACACGTCCTTCACACCTCAACGCTTAACCAAGACACTCTCAAAAGCCTTATCCATGCTGCCTCCTTTGTACTCATTTACTCCATCATCCATATGCACCAACAGCAAAGGAAAAATGCGTATTTCCTACTTTTGCATTAAATTAGAGACAACTGAACCCACAGCAGACTGGGTCTCATAGTTAAGATACTTTCTGAGCCCTGCACAAGACATTTCTCCATCAGAGGACATCTGGAGCATGGCCACACCGCCCACGCTGCCATATCAAAGGCCTAATTTGGTTTGCAAGTGACAATAAACCTAATATAAATCAACCATCATTTCCAAGGATATCGATCAGGAGAATCTCCCTGGAATCAGCGAGGTTGTAAAATCTGTTTGGGGCTGGCAATCGTGAGAGGAGAACAGGCTCTGGCATTTTCACAGCTGACTAAATATGCCGGTGACAGTGTAAACCCCAGGGTTTCAGCCACGGTGAAGAAAGACAACCAAGAAGTGACATCCCTCATCATTCGCAGTGATGTTACCACGCATCTTTTCAATATAGGGCGTATGGGAGATTAATTATTATATGCATACTTTTTTTTTCATTAAATTCCCCCTGTTGTTGGTTAAGTCCTGCCGTCTCTCAAAATAACTCAGAATTCAGAAGCCGAGTTAGATCTCTCCTTGTTAATAACAAGTGGGGTTTGATACACGCGGGAAAGGCATTGCTCTTCTTCAATTTTGCCCCCTTTTTTTTTTTTTTTGAAATTTTGCAGCTGGCCGTGTCTTTGCTAACCCCCAGGACTGCGCTCAGCACCTGATGAACGGAGACACGCTGAGCGGCGTCTACACCATCTCCATCAACGGGGACCTCGGCCAGCGAGTTCAAGTGTACTGCGACATGAGCACCGACGGAGGCGGCTGGATTGTGAGTAGCCCTGCGATTGTCCTACACACCGTCCTCACGGCCGGGGAACCGAGCCTCATCTTACCAGCAAAGCCAAGCACCACAACACCGCGCGGGAACGACAGCAGGCTTGATATCACACGCTTCATTTCCCACGCCGCAGGGAACGGCCCACACTCCAGTAATAATAGTTACACTTGGAGAAATGCCCTTTGATTTATTTGACGTGTTTGCGGCGCTTCTGGAGAGCGAAAGCTGAAAGTGAGGCTGATTTATCGTTCTAGAAATGAAATTAATGGCCGATAGCTTTCACGGGGAATGATTCACACCGCCTGCAGTAGGACAGCGTCAGGCATCACCCGGATTGAGTCTACACAGGAGTGTTTTATAGAAGAAAATGTCTGTTTGGCTTTTGAATTGCACAAACGATGCTTGTCTTGACACAGATGGGCTGGCAGCTTAAGTAAATAATGCTCTGGTGCTTTGATTTTATCTGTGTCGAGTGCTTAACTTACATGCATCACGCAGAATTCCTCTAGATGTATAATCGAAACCAAAAGAGAACGGGTTTCCTCAATGCTGATTTCTAGCTCAGATGTTATTTCTAGCCAGGAACTCTCCACCATTTCACTCTGCTTCAGAGCATCCTCTTGGATATCCCAGAAAGAGCCAGCTGAGAGCAGACTCACATGCTAGAAAACCAGAGGCACAACGCGTTTGATAGAGCAGAAAGCTTAAAGACTAATTCTTTCCTTGTAGCCATTATAACATTGATTAGCCTTGGACATCACCTAACATGTCTTCAGCTTCTCCAGCTGCACATAGATTAATTGCATGGCTGCAATTAGCACTAACTAGATGGGCATTGCCATTTTCCCCCCCAAAATTCGTGATGGAAAGATAAAAATATTGTCTTTGTTTTGTGTGTCCAAAACCCAGCAAAGCTGTCCCTCCTCACACCAATTTTCCCCTTGTCATCCCTCACCGCAAGGTCTTCCAGAGGAGACAGAACGGTCTGACCGATTTCTTCCGGAAATGGGCGGATTACCGGATTGGCTTCGGAAACTTGGAGGATGAATTTTGGCTGGGTAAGACCTTCACCAGTTGTCTCGCGTCGATGCGTCAAACCTGAGCTGCCGACGCGCTGGGCTGCTCACTTGTGCCAGCTGCTGGCTTCTTGCCTTTCTCTCCACTCCCCTCCAATCTCCCTCAGGCAGTTATCCTTCTGTTCATACCCTGCCCTTCATGTTAAAAAGTCACTCATGAGCACATCATAGAATCACAGAACAACCAGGTTGGAAGAGACCCACCGGATCATCCAGTCCAACCATTCCGATCAAACACTAACCCATGTCCCTCAGCACCTCATCCACCTGTCCCTTAAACACCTCCAGGGAAGGTGAATCAACCACCTCCCTGGGCAGCCTCTGACAGTGCCCAATCACCCTTTCTGGGGAATTTTTTTTCCTAATNGAACCAAACACAGGATTCAAGAAGCGGCCTCACCATCACATCGTGAAGGCCTGCAGCTCCCTAATTTTCTCCTCCTAGGAGACGTTACACCGAGAGTTTTCAAGAAAGAAAACCCATCACCCTCCTTTGGATGACTATGAGCTGCACTGGTGGCATCTACAGCTCTCAGTCCTCACCTGGCCTTGGCCGACGAGCCAATTGCCCAAAGAAAGTAGGGAAGGGGTGATTGGGAGACCAAACAGGGCTCTGAAAAGCAACACACTCCCCCAAAATCTGAGCATGAGCCAAGGCTGGCCCTGCAGCATAAACATGCTCTGGCTTGTACAGGAGCTTAGCAGCAACATGAGAAGCACCAGGACTCCACAGCTGAATGCCCCCTGGCATCGGCAGGATGCAGAAAGCTGAACCTGGTCCTTGAAACCACCTCTCATAACCACCGGGATTTGAAGCTTGAGTGGGTGCAGAGAGCTCAGGCCCCTGCAAGCGCCAGGAGAGACAGACTTAAGTGCCCTCACTCTCCGGTTCTTCTCCTCGTTCTCACTTCCCACAGCTGTTTTATTTGCCTAGAACTCTTTTTGTTTGCTCACAGAGCGGATCCAGGCACCGGATCTGACCGAGCGTCTTGTTCCTTGTCTCACCAGGCTTGGACAACATCCACAAGATCACATCCCAGGGGCGCTACGAGCTGCGAATAGACATGAGGGACGGCCAAGAGGCGGCGTACGCCTACTACGACAAGTTCTCCATCGGCGACTCCCGGAGCCTGTACAAGCTGCGAATCGGGGAATACAACGGCACTTCAGGTACAACCTCACTGCTAGGGAGTAGCAGGGAGATCCTGGGGGCGGTAGGTCTGAAGCTAGAGGAAATACAAACATCACAGCTTGGAGCATCAAGACATGGGACCACAGCCCTTTCTGCCTTCCTGCAGCCCATCATGTAAACCAGGCGGCTAAATCCCGCGAAGGACAAGGGGAATTTTCCATTGAGGATTAGATATATCACATCCGAGGCATTACTGTTCAAAATAACCAGGTCAATCATCAGAGGTGCCGTCTCACTTGGCAATCGCTGCTATCGATGTGGTGCTGGAGGGCGTATTTATTGCCTTCCCACAGCAATGGAAAAATCTGAACTCCTCTGCATCGTTTCCTCCCACAGAGGCCAAACACTGGTCGGTTTTGCAAGGACACGGTAACACCTGCTTGCTCGGTTGGTGTAGCAGAGCCGGGCTTTGTCCACCAGAAACCGGTGGGTGAAGGGTGGTGGAGGGAAGGCAGGGAGGTCTCCTCCCTGAGGAGAAAAAGATCCTTTTGGCTAACAGGAGGGAAAGGGGCTGAAAGTACCCTGAGGTTACGTAAATCCAGGCTTCAGGAAATCAGAGATACCCGAATCTAGGATTTAATTCATTTCTGAAACACAGAAATGAATATTCAAACCCAGTACAGCATTTGACCAGTCAAACTCAGCCTCTAAGATTTGCTGTGGTTTGTCCTGATCCTAAACTGACAGCAGAGAAGCTCAGCTGAACCAGCTGTGAGCAATTCCTCTTAGCACTATTCCCAGATAGCTTGAGCTGTTGATCGACAGGTTACCGCATGTACCAGAACATCCTAATTTCCTTGGGAAAAGACCAGGTGAGTCTGGCTCCGTCGTCCCACACGGCACCTCTTTCTGCAGGGGACTCCCTCACCTATCACCAGGGCCGCCCCTTCTCCACCAAGGACAGGGACAACGATGTCGCTGTGACCAACTGTGCCATGTCCTACAAAGGGGCCTGGTGGTATAAGAACTGCCACCGCACCAACCTCAACGGCAAGTACGGAGAGTCCCGGCACAGTCAGGTAAGGGGAACAGCCGGGCTGAAAACCTTCAGCATTTCTTCCAGCAGCGTGAACAAACACAAAAGCGCGCCCAGGCTAGGGCTGGGACTGCATGGTGGGTGCATCAAAGTTAGAAGCGCTGCTGGGGTGACCCGACACAAGCCGGAGAAAAGGGAACCACCTTCATGCTGTTTAGGCTGGTGTTTTGTGCTCACACTGGCTTTCATGGTCATTTACTGTGGCACATTTCAAAAATACGTACATACAATTTGATCAGGAGCCTTCGAGCAGTAGGAAAACCCCATTGACCTAGAGCAGCAGAAGAGTTTCTTGCTCCCGCTGCAGCGGGGCCTTTCTTCTGGCTTCTCTGCGGCCGTCAGCCTAGATTCCTTCCTCTCCCACTGCAGTTTTCTCGTTAGGGTCTTTCTTCACCCTGTGCCTTTCTCTCCCTCCTGCCAGGGGATTAACTGGTACCATTGGAAAGGCCACGAGTTCTCCATTCCCTTTGTGGAAATGAAGATGCGACCTTACAACCACCGTAACATCTCTGGGAGGAAGCGACGGTCCCTACAGCTCTGAGCCAGCTGAACTCCCTTCCTGCCTCCCACCACCTGACCTTTTCTGTCATTTGTTTGTATTTTATAATATGAAAATGGGGGGGGGGGAAATAATTACTATTTGTCTGAGATAGTAACCCGCCCCTCACAAGCGTTGGAGGGAACCATGGCACATGCAAAGGCCGCGGGAAAGGGAAGACCTCATTGCTTTGCATCTGTCCCGGAGAAATACCAAATTTCCAGTCTCCCTACCCCAATACTCTGGCCCTTAATGAGAGAAGAAAGAGATAGACACAGACAGATTTTTGATATTTTTTTAAAAGACTTGGAAATCCCCAGCAGACCTCGCTAGAGATGTTTATCGCAGGGCTCGTGGCAGAAACCTTCCCCCAGGGTCCTTGGTGTGGCCATTCCCACCACTGTCATGGTCAGGGACATCCATTCTCTCCCCCCACTCCTGGCAGGAACATCCCAAGCTTCACCTCATCCTCTAGACACCAACTCCTCCAGCAGGCAGAGGCCACCTCTCCTTCTGGACTGGACACCCCTTCCCTACACACTGTACGCATGGAGACAAAGCAAGGATAAGCAACGCTCATTCTGTCCTCAGTTTTCACAGATCACACCAGGAGGGCTTGGTAAATTTTTGTATACGTAGGCAAAATCTAGAGAGCCCACACGTGACGTGTCGGCGCCACCACAGCTAAAATGGTCCTCGTTTACATGGCAGGCAGGGGAACAAGAGCTGCTCCGCCAGCCCCAGCCTGCATCACCCACTCCTCTGAGATGAACTCATCCCTCTTCAGATGAGAGACATCTGCCTGGGTTATGCTGAGCTTGACTGAGAAGAAGAGAGTCAATTTAGAGGACGTGGGGGGGGGAAAAAATGCTCTGCTTGTAATCTTGAAGTCTAAAGCCTGTTTCCTCTATGTGCCACCGCACTGTCTCTCCCTGACATCATTGGTCCCAAACCAAAGAGTCACAGAGAAGGACCATCAGCCAAAAGAATTATCACACACCCACAGCCCAGCCTGAAGCTTGTAGCTGGCACAGTGCAGGTGCTCTTGTTCAGGGACATCCACACACATGGGGAAGGACAACAACACAGCCAAGGGAAGAGAAGTGCAAGCTGAGTTCCCTTCCTTTTCATGCACCAACCCCTTCAACATCACAAGAGGAACACAAATCTCAGTGCTCTGGTATCAGTCTTTTTAATGGGAAATTGAATGCTTCCCCTCCTGGGAGGCAGGCTTAGTCCCTTCAGATTTTTGAGGACTTCAAGACCCTTGGAAGAAAAGATGAGTTCACTCTTGCTGTCCTTACCTTCTCCTCTCTTAAGGAAGACGGAGTCTGGCTGTGCTTTGTTACTGACACATCCTTCGTAGCCCAAACAACCTCCACGCTGTAGCCACTCCTGGGTCGAGGGCTCCAGTCAATGCTGGGCATTGTCACTGCCCTGGTCTCAGAGAAGGGACTCATCTCCACGTCCGAGGACAATGCAGCTCATCTCTGTGCCAAGGGAGCATTACAAATGCTAAACAGTTTGGGGTTTTTTTTATTTTATCACACTGAAGCTGCTTTGTCTCAAGAAACAATTTCCAGATGGCAACACAAATGCATCTTTGCAGTAGCTGATAATTCAAGGCAGCGCCTCTTTCACAGCCGTGCTCCTGGGGTTTTTGGCATTACTCCCCACGGCTGCAGAGCTGAAGTAGGGCATTAAGCGGGAAACACAGCCTCTTTGTCCATGCCACGCACCGGCACACAAAATCATCGCTAAGCCCAAGGTCAGGATTAGATGCAGGATCCAGCCCTTCAAGTGGTCAGCTTCCAGCCGCAGTCGAACGCGGAGGAAGGATGCTGGAGCCCAGCAACATCCCATGTGTAAATACAGCATCTCTTCTTACTTCAGCATCCAAGGAGGCAACAAGTCAACCAGTTGAGGAACAGGTCAGAGAAGCAGCAGGTGATGGGATCTCTGACAGGCACTGGCCAATGTCACAGATGTTAGCACCTCCTGAGTGGCCTGCCCCCATTTTAGGTCCCAAAAGCCAACAAGAAGCAGTAGACAGGACTGGTTAAAGCCTCAGATGCTGCCTAGCAGACCAACGGAGTAATAATCTTTACAACATCACCTAGAGTTTACAGGCAAGAAGTGTTGTAACAAAATCACCATAGTGCAGTGGTTATAACTAGGAGCAGAGGTTGACAGCAGATGGCATTCACCGCTTGGCTCAGAGGGTGCTGCTTGCTTATTTGCCCAGGCAAAAGGAGGAGATATCGGTGGAAACACAGGAGCTATTTATTCAAAAGCAAGTGGAAGGCAGGAAAACTCTGTTTTCAAAAGTATGAGTGAAACAGAAAATCAAAACATGCCAACCTGCTTTTCAGGAGATTGAAAAGAAGATCCTCAAACAGGCTGATCATTTTCTAAAGAGGCTCACTGACATCCCTCTCTCCCTCCCAGCTGATATCTCTCATCCCTCTTATAACTCCTGTAACCAGGGTGAGAGGGCCCAGTTGACATAAATCAATCAAGTCAGAAGGATGCCCCTGGGAATAATATCCAACCTTCCTTTGCTTCCATTCCTTATCTTTGCAGTTCTTCGCCCGTGTGCATCTCAAAGCACAGTACCAGCCTAAACATGCTCTTGTCCCAGCTTCCTACCTCCTTCCCAAAGTGATGCTTGCCCCTGGTGAAGCACCAGGTGTTGAAAGCACAGCTCGTATCCTCTTTGTTCCCAGTGCTGTGGCAGGGGAGGGTTCAGGGAGCAATGTCTCCATACCGGAGCTGCCCTGGGCCCACAACAGGCTTAGAGTGAACTACAGAAGTGCAGCAGAAGCCAGACCGCCCACCCAGCCCGTTGCCTCCATAGCAGCACGTGCCCTTCATCCAAACCCAGAGCCGCCCTCCCGGTACGTCCCAACCATCGCACCCTGGGGTAACCACACAACACCTGCCCTGCAGCCCCCAGCCTCACCCACAGGCGCTCACCTTACAGACACTGCCTGCAAACAGCTCTCAGCCCCCAGAAAACCTTTAATCCAGGTTTACACCCACTAACAAGAGGCTCTGTTCCAGGGCCAAGTGAGCAGCCCATCCCTGTTTCTACCGACCAAGCACACGGGGGTGGCCATCAAGCCCAACCAAGACCCTTAGGGACTACTGGTAGTCTCCAGGGCTACCTTCCCCCTTCCTTAAACCTGATGGTGCCCAGATGGTGGTGGCAGCTCCTTGCCCCGTCCAGAGGAGAGGTTTAGGGTAAGGGAAAGGCTCTTCCCTGGGGAGATGCTGATGCCCAGACCCACCTCAGTACCCAGCCTGCAGCTCTCCAAGCGTCAGTGGTTTCTCAGAAGGATAAAACAAGCAAGCAGTCCCCTGAGTACTGATGTTACCCTGGAATTGTGTTTATTACTTTAAAAAAAAGCCTAAAAACCCATAAATAAGAAGGAAGAACAGAGGCAACAAAATCCTTCAGATGCATTCTGATGAACTCAAATACAACCCAATGCAACCAAATGAGGGGGAAGATGAAAGTAAATAAATACATAAATAAAATAAATAATATAAATAAATAATATATTAAACAACCCTCCCCACCCTGTAATAAAAACGTAGCTCGGAGAAAGGGATCGACGCTTGTTAACCATTGTTAACTAGTATTTTTAGTCCTGACCGCTCTTAGGCTATGTATAGTTCCTTTTTTTAATGCATTTTCTATACATTAATAAAAGATACAGAAGGAGTGTGTTGTGTGATTGTCTGGGAGCGGGGTGGTGGGGTGGCAGGGTGGCCCCAGTGCACCTGAGCCTGCCAGCATCGCAGCCCCAAGCTCACACCAAGTGGGGATGCGCGTCCCCTGTCCCTAATCCTCATTTATCCCATGGGAGAAGGGGTGTGGGGGGCTCCTTAGCAGGGATTCATAGAATCATAGAACAACCAGGCTGGAAGAGGTCCACCGGAACATTGAGTCCAACCGTTCCCATCAAACACTAAACCATGTCCCTCAGCACCTCGTCCACCCACACCTTAAACAC
>WAAB01017866.1:0-14838 GCA_013389865.1 Piaya cayana
AAGTAAGTCTGCCCATGTTTGCTTCATGTCACCAGTGTTTCCAATAGAAGCTCCCCAGGATATTTATGTGGTTAATTTAGAAGGCTGGTTTACTCTTTCACACTGAGTTATCCATGCATAGTGGTATCCATCGCGTCCCTCCTGAGCTCTGAGTTGCTGTTTTGGCACAGATGAGGGGAAAAGGGTCATATATAGGGACTTGATGATCCGGTGGGTCTCTTCCAACCTGGTGATTCTATGATTCTATATTAATCCTGAAGAAACTTCTGCACCAGAAACCCTTTCCCTGATAGGTGAGGAGGTCCAACAGCTTCTTCAAAATAATACAGCTAATTTGGTTTCTATTGCAGAAAGGTCTTTCCTGAATGCAGAGAATTCTGTTTTGAAGAATGAGCTTGTATATAATGGTTCTCTTGATTTTCTTTTTCTCCAAGGAAAACTAGCAAATTCATTTTACTCTTCATTCCTTATGCTAGACATTTATTACTCCCATCTTCCCAAAATGGAAATATTCTTTTCCTGTCTATAAGCACAGGAATTTGTCCTTAAAAAATAAAAATAACTCACAGCCAACCCCAAAAGGACAGAGTCTTAATTTGATACACTGTGAGGACAATAGGAATAATAAAAGAGTTACACGGCTTCAGCTGAAACGATGAGTTTCTCCTTTACCCTTGTGCCTCTTTGCAGATAATATGTTTTTAAGAACTCCAGTTTTTCTGTTATAGTTCCTAAGAAATTTTTCCAGCAGTCTACAGTGTTCAAGGCTCTGCTTAGCTGCAGTAAATATATCAAAGAAAAAGCAATACACTTGAAAAAGATTTATGTGTGGTATATAACTGGAAAAAGGAATGCCTGTAAAACACCTTCTAAATTCTACCCGCAACTGTTTATCTGAGCATAATGGCATGTGAGACAAGGGGCTGAAAGTCCAGAGGGCCTGGGTTTATCGCAGGAGTTCGTTTACCAGGGGGAGATCAGGTTTAGATTCAGAATTGTTCACAGCGTTTCATGGATTTCCACAAGACTGTGAAATGCACAAATTCCCAGCCCAGTGCCCAGCAGGATGGCAGGTGGCTCTACCCACTCCTGTAAAATCAGAGGATGCATGGAAAAGTCTTTGAAAATTTGCTCGTGTTGTTTTGAGCTAACGTGTTTACATGTCTGTTTTCACAAGCAGCTGGAACTACAAGAAAGAAAAAATTATGTGAAATACTTTTTCCCATATTTCAGGTGCATATTTTAGCGAGAGATAAGAATGTGGGCAGGTTCGCTTCACTCTATTTAATGTTTTAGCCCCATTTGGGTTTGATTGGCCCTGGGGAACAAGCAATAGGATCTGCTTTTGGCAGAGCAAGATTAGTGTGTCTGTTGTGCTCTGCGTGCTCGCGTATTTAAACTTGAAGCCTAGGTGACTGACAAATTGAATGGAACCTAAAAGCCACTTACAAAAGGAAATATTTAAACAGAAATTATTAGCACAAGGTAGATTTTAAAATACACTTTAGAAGAAAACAACCCGATTCTCTTGGCTATCATTCGCTTATATTTTTCCCCGTAACTTCACAGCACTGAGTATGTATTTGCTTATTTAACAGTGACGACCTTTGAAATTTATTTTGATCAACTTAGAGAAAAATTTTTATATTGATAGTTGTAAAATAAATTAGGAGTAGAACAGAAATTAGGAAATTAGGAATAGAAGAGCCTTTAACAGGTTGTCAGGTTATGAAAATTATCCTCTGCTTTAAAATCTATTAATCATATGGATTTTTGGTCTGCATGACACAACCACATCACTGGATTTACTTTATTGAGTAACTTTTGTATGAATCCACTGTCCCCTTTTAAGACTCTTATGGTGAATCTTATTAGAGGATTCTTGCCTAAACTGTAGAATTGGTGATTTATTTTTCCTCTTGGAGCAGGTTTTATGAGTATTCACAGCCCCAGCGAGCAGACAAAGTTTTACAGATTTTGCATTGAATCTGAAGTGCCGTAGAAGATGTTCCTGTAAAAGAGTTTGGCTGCTGGAGGAACAGGGCATCAATTATAATGAGAGAATTGATTTCTGTTAGTAATAAATATTTATGGTTTTGTGATACAAGATGCTGTTTATATATGTGTGTGAGTTTATATGAAATCTCACTGGAGAAATAAATGATATAGGGAATATTTTAGGAGCATATAAAGGCCATGGAAAAAAGTTTTGAATAAAGCTGAACCTGCTTCACTTGCGCAATCATCAGAGCTCTGGGCAGCCAGCCAGAGGTCACAGTTATCCACAGGGACCAGAACAACCTACGGAACAGCAAGCTCGTCAGATGCAGAAGGCTCATCCTTACCCTCCCAGGACCATGCAAGAAACGTCCGACCTAAAAGTAACCTTCATTTTATTATATCCAAAGCATTAGACCAGAGGAAACTTTGCTTAGTGCACCTGCTCACTTCAGAAACCCATCAGACCATATATCACCTCGACTTAACTCCAGGTTAGGGACCATTTCTTGGATTGTGCCTGAAGTGTAAGAAGCTCTTTCTGAAGGAATATAAAGAAAGAAAGGCAGCTGAAGTGTGTGTCTCTGCCACAGATCTGTGATATATGTATCTAGTACCCCAAATGTGGAAAATCTACCATCGCAGGAAAATAGAGCAAACTGCAAATAGCAGCAATTCTCTGCTTCACAATACACTTAAAGCAGAACAGAGATAGTAGGTTCAGGTCTTTGTTGTTAAGTTAATGAATGCCAACGTAAACTTTACAGTAAAATTAGATAATCTGATTCGTACAACCAGCCTGTATATGAGGTTCAGGAATGTCTGCGCATGGTGATTTCTCTGCATTTTTTGGCCGGTTCTGTAAAGAGTTGAGACTTGTGTGATCCTACACTGAATGCATAAGTTGATGTGATTTTTAAAAGATTTTAAGACAGTTATTCAGAATCAATGATTTTTTGCAGAGGGCTAGATGTGCCATAGATAGCTCACTTGTACCAATAGTGTTGTTATTGATATAGCGGGGAGAATCTATTGGTGCTCACGTTAAGGAAAAAATAAAGTGTAAATTTGACCCTTATCAGATTTAAGCTTGAGAGAGATGTCATAATTGCATCTAAGTGAGACAAAACTACATTTGGCATTTGCTTCTTGTTAGATAAACCCAAACCTTACTTGAGTACAGATATCCACACCAAACTCTATTTCCAATCACATAACTTCTATTACACTTCTCATGGGTAAAGCTGCAATGTTTTAAGGAGTAAATCATCTTCACTACCTTTACAGAAAGGGTCACTGGGCACTGGCAGAGGCTGCCCAGGGAGGTGGTTGGTTCACCTTCCCTGGAGGGGTTTGAGGTGCAGGTGAATGAGGTGCTGAGGGACATGGGTTAGTGATTGATGGGAATGGTTGGACTCAGTGATCCGGTGGGTCTCTCCCAACCTGGTGATTCTATGATTCTATAATTGTATGATTCTTGCAAAAAAATAGGAACTGAACCTAAAATTTTCACATTGTGCAACAGAGAGGAGCAAATATTACATCTCTCAAACTGCTGACTAGCAATACACCTGTTAGACTGAGTTGGCAGCAGCTCTTTAGGTCTTCATAGAAATTGAAGATTTCTTCATAGAAATCCCATATAGGATTAAGAGTTTAAGCTGTCACATTTGTCTAACCCTGCGCTAGAGATGCACAATGAGCACATGCTTGGGGCATGGTCAGAGAGTGAGATTGCTGAATAGACAGTCAGTCTCTTTTTTATTTGACATCCTCGTGTGGCAGACTAGAACCATTTCTCAGTGATGTGTCTTCCAGGCAAGACAATTCCCAGAGCATCCAGGTATTAAGGGTGGCATTAGGACGAAACGATGCTGCAGGAGCCCTTCTCCGTTGAAGCAAACGTCGTGTTTATCTCCAGGGATTGAAGAGAACTTGTTCACATTTTGTGCCTTCTTTCCACTCCGTGCTGTGAATTCTAAACACAAATATGGATAGAGAAGTACCTTACTCTCTAGTTTCTCACTTACAATTTCACACTTCAAGACTATCACAAGTTTGAACTCGGAAAAACAGGCCTGTGAGAATAGCAGGGAAAATAAACCGAAAACCACAGAAGATCTGTCATTTTTTTTCCCCTTTTGTACATTTGAATAAAAGATTTTTTACCAAATGAATTTCCTACTTAAAATAATTTCTGTGATCCCGACTCTTTCACACCAAAATGAAACCTTCCGCTTGTCAATGAGTGTGTCCTTACATTACACGGCTCAAACTGGATATTTTTGGGTAACTTAGGGCTCCAATGATATACTGACCTAAATTTTTCAAAAGTAATTTTAAGTTCTTCTCTTGGGATGTGAAATTTGAGGCTGTTTGAAGGGACCAAGTCCTTATAAGTTCTAAGTGCTTTTTGTATGTAATTATGTGGCCCTTTTTAAGAAAAGAAAAGTAGGAGTAAGGACATGCTCATGTCTGGCACTCTGAAATTTGGGATATGTTGTTTTATAGCCCTTCCAGCTGAAAGAATCCTACACATCTGGGTAGGGGTAAGGAATCCAACAAACCCCACAATAACACCAATTAAATATTTCACAGACCCTGTAAGCTCAAACCCTAATTCCTTCATTTGGGGTTTTCATCCCACATGATAATTAAAGTTATTCTTACTGCTTTCTGCATTTGGCTTATGTCAAATTTTACTAAAAGATATGTTTCCCCAAAAATTTGTGCACAGAAGCAATTTGAACTCTACAACTTGACAAAACAAGTCCTTGACCTCAAAAGACACTTAAACATTGATAAAACTTGAAAAAAAATAAGAGTAACCGATGAGAGGGAGTTATGATGAAAACTGAAATTCATTCAGCCCATGCTTCTTTAATACTTACCTATTTTTTTATTTCTCTGTTAAAAAAGAAGATATGGAGATTTTATCAGTCACTTTGTGTTGTCATATGGAGCAGATAAATTAAATAATTATTTTAGCTGGTATTATTTATTCAAATGAGTATCTTAAATATATTATTTTATCTTGGTGTAATGCAATCACTTTTGGTTACAGATATTGATATTATCTGTTATGCTTGTAATTAATTAACCGCATTTAATTCATTTCCTATTGTATTGCCTCAGATGCTGTCTTGTGACATCTTGTAATGTCACTTTCTATTAACCACAGTTGGTGCTGAGAGCTGAGATTTATCCTTTAAGGATCCCACCGTTCAAAGCTCTCTCTGAAGAACTGCAGTTCTCTGTGAGCTACAGGTCGTTCAACCCACTGTACTTCATGCTTGTGATCTTAATTATTGCATTTGAAAGGTTTTTAATTCACTTCCCCTATACTAGTTTTGCTGTCATCGATGGTCTTAAAGATTTTGGTACGTTTTGGGTCCTCGTCCAGTGGAGTCATATTCACAGGAATAAATGTGTCAGCTTAAAGGAATTAAGAAACATTTACTGACTGAAGTGTTCGTGACATTTCAGATTATGCAGATATTGACTTTAATTAAAAAGCTATTAAAAATGTGTATTGATTTTTCCTTATCTGAATTATGGTGGGGTTTTTTTGTTTTCCTCTTAACACAAATCCTACATATTGAAATATTGCGTCTTTTTGTAATATGATTAATATCCATCTGCCTTTATCCCACAGATACATCTGCCTCCATCACAAACATGGGGTTTGTGTGGGTTCCTGTATCCCACACACACTCAGGGTGGGTTGGAATCATAGAACCATAGGCTGGTTTGTATCGGAAAGGGACTTAAAAGATCATCCAGTTCCAGCCCCTCTGCTCTGGGCAGAGCAGAGCATCTTCTGCTGGATCAGGTTTCTCAAAGCTCCATCCAACCTGGCCTTGAGCACCCCCAGGGATGGGGCATCCCTGACACCTCCATCAACCTGTTCCAGTGCTTCACCACTGTCACAGGAAAATAAATCTTACAAATAGTTCTAAATCTACCATCTTTCAGCTTTCTCTCTGCTAAAAAGCCTCTCCCCATCTTATCTGTAGGACCCCTTTAAATACTAGAAGGCTGCTGTAAGATCTATCCCCAGAACCTTCTCTTCTCCAGGCTGAATAATACCAACTCTCTCAGCCTGTCCTCATAGCAGAGATTCTCCAGCCCTCTGATTATCGTCGTAGCCCTCCTCTGGACTCGCTCCAACAGATCCACGTCCCTCCTGTGCTGGGGACTCCAGAACTGAATAAAATACGGCAGGTGAAGGGTCATGAGAGCAGAGTAGAGGGGCAGAATCACTCTCCTTCCACACAGAATCATAGAATCACCAGGCTGGAAGAGACCCATTGGATCATCAGGTCCAACCATTCCTATCAAACACTAACCCATGTCCCTCAGCACCTCGTCTACCCGTACTGTCATCAGAGGATCTCCATATGTCTCCATCACTCCTTCCCTGTTCTTCCTTGCAGAATCTTCTTTAACCAAAACACCAACTCCTGAAGTTGAGCATAACTCTGCTGACTTGGAGGCCTCCTTCAGTATCAACGCTCTTAGAATCATAGAACAACCAGGTTGGAAGAGACCCACCGGGTCGTTGAGTCCAACCGTTCCTATCAACCATTCCTATCTGCTCCTGTAACAGAATATTCCATTTTCAGTGAGCACAGAGCCATTGAGAGGCTCTGTAGGCTCTTTGATCCATGACTTTCCCTACATGGTCCAGAGTATATTGCCTTTTATTGACAGCGTATTGCATCACTCCTCATATCAGTTATGCTGCTCACCCACTCACTTCCAATCTCCTTCTGTGGATTTTCCCTCGTGTTAATCCGCACTGCTCTGGCTTTAACATATTCATGTGCCTTTTTCTGAGCGGTGGCTTGTTTTGCCTTGTCTTGCCCATGTTTATCCCTGGGGTCTTTGCGTTATGCTTCTGTCCTCACTCATATCTGTGACTCTTCCTAATTTAGTATCATTTGTGCATTTCATTAACACGCTGTTTATTCTTTCTTCCAGATTGCTAATGAAGATGTTAAATAGGAACAATCCTGAAACTGCATCCTTCATTACCCTGCTAGATATTTTTCCCCTAGTCACTATCATAATCTTTTGTTTATCGTCTTTCAGCCAGTTTTAACCCACGTGCTCCTATAAAAAAAAACATTCAAATTCATGTTCCACTTGTGCCTGCAAAAATCACTGCGGTGAAAGTTTCAAGAGCATTTGGATACAGTCTCAACCCTCTGAAAGTCATGATAATTGCTGGAAATACACCACAAATAACCAAGGATTTTCTGGCTATCACTTACATGTCAAGGGAGAGAAGATTTTAGCAATCAAAATTATCTTCATGTTCTGTTCTCCTAACTCACTGTCACATGTGCTATCACATGTATGTAGATTTAAAACCATTATTATGATATTTTCTTAATTTTATGACAAGCTATATTTTCAATGCAGTAGATTTCTTACATATTCACATGTAATTACACAAAAGAACGAGACTTTCATTTTAGTTTTATTCATTACATACAGTAGATCAGTAGCCAGACACCAATTTGTTAAAAATAACATTTAGGTGGGTTTTTTGGTTTGTTTTTTTTGTTTGTTTGTTTCGGTTTGTGTGGGTTTTTTTGTTTTTTTTTTGCATGGAAGCGTAGCAGGTGTTGAAATACAACCCTGCTGGTTTTGTTAGCTGATACGTTGCTACTCAGAACCACATGAGCTGGCTGAGAGAGAGAGAGATGTTCTGCACTTTGAAGCTCTGTGAGGAGATTTTCACACAAACTTCAGCTCATGTCCCAGACAAAACCAAACTTAATTGTGCTCACTAGGTCAAACTGTTCCCTTATTTACAGTGACTCAAGCTTTTTGATTTCAAGCTGAATATAATATCAATGCTTAGGTCAGTGTACAATGCTGGGATGCACAGGATCTTTTTTTGAAAATAGAGTACCTTAAATATATATGTGTTATAAACACATTGATGTTGAACTTTAAAAATACATTTCATAGAATCATAGAATCACCAGGTTGGAAGAGACCCACCAGATCATTGAGTCCAACCATTCCCACCAATCTCTAAATCATGTCCCTCAGTACCTCTTGTTTAGTTTTGGTTTTTTTAATTATATTTTGCATTTACAGTCTTTTGGCTTTACATAATTATTTCTGTAAAATTAAAGAGTCCATCTATTCAATTAAAATAAAAAAGCCCCACTTAAAAATGCTCTTTGGCACTTTGAGTTAATTACTACAGCTTTTAGACTTTAAAACTGGCACTTTTTTCTTTTACCAAATTAATTTCTTTTCTTTTCCGGATACAATAGAATCACCCTTTTCATTGTGTTATATTATTTTTGTGACTGTAAGAGTTCAGTTCACATGGACATAGACAATACTTCACATAAACTCAGGAGGTGTGAACGATTACAAGTTTCCTCAGGACCTCTGCTAGGGTTTCTTTGCAGCCTAAACTTTCTAACCGACTATCATGTTGCTTTTCAGATCTTTGGATGTTGAAGTTGTTGTGATAGATGTGGGCTGGAGATTTAGCCAAGCTAGTTTCACCCTAGTTCAGGTCAAAACCTACTTTTGATCAGTGAGGTGGACAGCATGAAAAATGAAATGTTGTCTTTGCTGCTGTCCATGCTAACAGGGCTAAGCAGATAAAAGTCCTCCACACAGCTAAAGCAGAGCTCCTACATTTCTATATTCTATTTTATAGTCACAGTGATGTGAGCTAAACCCTCGGGACGAAATCACATTTCAGCAAAATTCAGTTTTGTGGCTAAATCATCTCACAGACCCTAGATTAATTTCTGACTTGGTGCTTTACAACCTTAAGAAATTTGTGAAACAAAAATCTTTACCTTTTGGGATGCAGTTCTTATGGCTTCTGGTACTAGAGAGTTTCCTGCATAACTCTGAGCATACGCTTCTGTCTCTTTCCTTTCTGGTAGAATCCAGACTTCACAGACATCAGGAAATCCCACATTTGCTACAGAGGCTCTGTTTCTCATGCACAAAATGAAGGTTAAAGTGCTTTCCTGCTGTTCCTTGACTAGTTCTCCTGCTTACACAATGAACTCCTTAGTGCAAAGACTGTACCGAACACCTGGGTGGCTGTTCTGCATTATCATACCTCTTGCTGTTATCATGATAATAAGAATACTGAGTTACTTTTGTTATCCTCTTATCAATTCTTACCAATTGTTATCAAAACTACATTTGAGTAGTAGAATTGCTGGAACAATGTCCAACACATGAAAATAGAAATGAATTAAATGCGCTTTTATTATTATATTGTTTTAAATGATTATTACTATTTAATTTTTTACCACAAGAATTTACAAAGGCAGCAGATTTCCCGCAGCAGATTCCAAAATAACTTCACATTTCTTGTGGTTGAATACACAGGCTTCTCTTTATTCCCAAAACCTCGGTTCCCAAGAGCAGGGTGATTCTCCACTGACTGTACCCTGTGTGGAGCAAGTGGGATGTATCACACACACTAACTTCTGAGCTCTGGTTTCCTTCCTCCCAGACAGCAGATGCAGAGAATTTGCAGTGCCTGAAGTTCTCTTTCCATTGCCCACAACATCCCCTCCTTCACTGCAGAGACAGTAGAAAGAAAAGGACCGAGCTGGGAACAGCCTGGCTTGTGTTCCTTGCCCACTGGTTTTCCACACCATCTGTCTGGAGTCAGAGCTGGAGGGAGGACGCGCTGCAGGCTCCATCAGGTGCTGTTGCGTATGGTCTTTTGTGCCTCTGGAGGCTGAAAGCCTCTGGGACTTGTCGCAGATGCATGTCTCTTCTGCACCATCTCTTTCGATGTATTGGTGACTCTAAAATAGTTCCAGTCCAGCTTTAAGTGCAGAAGGCAATAAGGACATATATCCAGAGGGAATATAACTCCAAGTTCAGGCAAAAAGCCTTTGTGAAGGAAGTCATTTTAATAATGTTCTAAATTATTTGCCGTATTTTTTCAAACAGGAATTCATTTAAGTCTCAAGAGGGGAATACGGCACTAAATTTATAGCTCTGTTATAATGAAATGGCATAAGTCTCAGTTCTGTATTTATGTATCTGCCCATACACAGGGGCACATTGTGGATCCATCACCTACTCACACATACGTGTGTGAGTAGATGTGTGTGTTAAATACGAAACTTCGGTCTGTGCCAGCCTGGGAATCTCCCTATCACACTCCAGCCCAGGGAGGGGGCTGACTCACCTTCCTTGGAGGGGTTTAATGTGCAGGTGGATGAGGTGCTGAGGGACATGGGTTAGAGATTGGTGGGAATGGTTGGACTCGATGATCCAGTGGGTCTCTTCCAACCTGGTGATTCTGTGGTTCTATGATCTCCAAACACAGTCATATCCTATAATGTTGTTCTCTGAAATAATCTGCCTTGGAAGCACTATTCCAGCAATAATTGCCAGGCAGATGGTGGTGGTAAATTAGGCAATATTATCGGTAATGAAAGTTAGATGCCTCAAATTTTTCTGAATGGCATATTCATATGAAGCCTTTCAGAAACAGAAACAACATCTTTAATGAGAGAACCAGCATCCAATTTCACGTTCCCTCCATTTCTTGAAATATTTCACTACTATTCCTCCTGTCCTGTTATTTCTCTCATCAGCGATTGCTGTGCTTGTGTTGTTTTTATCACCTACTTCCACATAACTACTCTGTTTACTTATCGCCAACCACTTTCTCACCAGTTGCTATTAATACTCATTCCTTGCACAGGGAAAGCACATAAAGTTCCACACTTTAACACAACATAATAGAAACCATGTGCAAAATAACGTAGGCAGCAATGTTGCTGGTTCCTATTGCTTCCACTGAAAATAAAGCCATCTGCTTATCATTATGCCCCAGTGCCTCCTCTACACGTGGACACAACTTGCAGCGAGTTGTTTTCTCTGTATTAAGCAGCTTGAAAACTGCACCCTGGAATCATGTCATGAAAAATACCCTCTTGGCCTTTTCCAATTAATTTCTCAGCGATGATTTGTAATAGAAAGCCCTGGTTCATGGCAACAAATACCGACTTGACCTTTCAAATTGAAATTTCCATGTTTTTAGTTTTTCTGGAAGGAAGAAAGAGAGGTCCCAGAAAAGTAAAAGACGAAGAGTAGCCAGTAATAAATGCAGAAGTTTCTCAAAGGAACAGGGAATTTATGAGAAAATGTTAATAAGTTTGAATGGTTGATATTAGTATGAATGCCAGCTCACAATTCTGCAAAACCATCACACATTTAGATAATTTTTTATCTATTCTTTTTCTTCAAACTTCACACAAACCATGATTTAAATCTCACAGCAGGTTTTTTATGTTTCCACCCTTACTGAATTTGTGATTCCAGTCCAATTACCTCTGTGCTGTGTAATATTCACCATCCCCTCAGACCGTGTGTGTGGGTTTGGCCTCACTCTCTATGAACCAGGCTCTGTCTGCCTGGCCCCAGCAGGTTTGGTTGGATGGAGACGGTCGGGTTCTGTTCAATGTTTGCACAGCAGAAACACAACAACCACTTCAGGGACCTACTCAGGATTCTAAGTTTTACTCTGAATGCAGTCAGAGTTCAAATGATTTATAGCAACAATTGCTTGCTCTGAGCTCAAACTCATGCTCAAAATTCCAACCTGTATCAAAGTTTCTCCTCGTTACTTTGAGGTGTGGAAGTAACCACAGGTACCACAAGGAGCTGGATGCAAACAAATCCCCACAAAAGCGCCAAGAAAAAAAGAAAAGTTAGATTTAAGGAGAGAGTAAGGACAGAGAGGGGGAAAAAATATGGGAAAAGTTACAGAAGAAGGGCAAACATGACATAAAATAATCAACACTCCAATGAATCCACCAGAGGCAGGGAGCATGTCAATGTGCTTCTTGATAAGGATTCTTTGCAGAGAAGCTCTATCCTTTAATTAAGGTTTGAGGTACAGAAAAGGTGTTTTCCCCACACCTGCTCAGTCTGTGGGTGAAGGAGGCAGAAAGCCCAGTGCCTCCTCCTCACCTCCCTCTCTCCTCTGCTGCTGCCAAACTCCTCGAAACCCCAAACACAGACACCGTTCCAGACGTGCATACAAATAAAGAAGTTGATCGTAACACACACAATTATGACTTCTGCCCTTTAATCTCTTATATTCTGGCATTTCACAACAGACCTTTGACTTCTGTCTGAAACTCCTGTTGAAAAGAGAGACAGGGAATGATGCAAACATCCAAAGATCATTTTAAAAAGACAATTCATCTACCTTTTGAATCAAGAAAGGGTCAGGATTTATTTTTCTATTCTTTTGAAAAAAAAAAAAAGTTTGAATGAAATATGAGAATTAGGAAAAAAAAAATTAATTATCTTTCCTACCAGTCCACTGTTCTCGTTTACCAACTATCACATCCCCACAGTTCCAGACTCACTGTACAGAGCACACTGGTCATTTCTTATCAAGCTGTGAAGACAAGATTCATTTATCTGTTCAGACAAGATTAAAGGTGTGCAAAAAAGTTGGATTAAATACCGAAGTTCAGAGAACGGCCTCTGCTTTCTCTGGGAAAACTCCAATTTGATTCCACTTGAGATGAGGTAATGGTCAATGGTTCCTGGCAAACATTCATCACGGGCTTCAGAATGAATCAAGCATTTCTCACATGGTTTATTTTATATTTAGAATGTCAGAAAGCAGCCTGGAAGATTTCCTGCGGGCAACAATCAGCCTTAAATGTCTCTCTTTTTAATTTAGATTTTGAAACATTTGATTTTTATGTGCTCTGCAGCTTCCATGAGATGAAAAATATATAAATTATTTTTTCTTCAATTATGAAAAGGAGTTTTTCCTCTGTTGCAGAGTTTCTAAGCTAGATTGTCTTTCTTCTTCCGATGTGCTTTAAACGATCCATTGGATTTTTCATGTCCTAAATAGGCAGCAGGGAGTGATTTTTACATTAAACACTATGATGAGATTTTTTCCCAGAATTAAATGCAATGAATCCTTGTCCCATATTCCTTTCACCCACAAAAATTGCATCTTACTAAATAAAATATTGTTTAACTTATCTATTTCTATCAAGATTAAATGGAATTAAAATTGAGCTTAATTATCTCATACTCCAGAATGCAGCATATGAGAAATAGGATATGATAAAAACTGAAGTACTCAAATATTTTTTTTTTCAGAAGAGCCAGTACAAAAGGGTTGTTGAGCCTGGAGAAGGGGAGGCTGAGGGGAGACCTCATTGCTCTCTACGACTACCTGAGAGGAGGTTGTGGAGACAAGGGAGCTGGGCTCTTTGTCCAAGTGACAGGGGACAGGACGAGAGGGAATGGCCTCAAGCTCCACCAGGGGAGGGTCAGGCTTGACATAAGGAAAAAAATTTTCCCAGAAAGGGTCATTGAGCAGTGTCAGAGGCTGCCCAGGGAGGGGGTTGAGTCACCTTACCTGGAGGGATTGAAGGTGTGGGTGGACGAGGTGCTGAGGGACATGGGTTAGTGACTGATGGGAATGGTTGAACTCCATGATCAGGTGGGTCTTTCTCAACCTGGTGAGACCAATGATTCTGTGATTCCCAACTGCAGAGCCCCTGGGCTCTATTGCAGACTCCTCCCTCCCCAGGTGTTGCTGCTTTGCCCTCTCCCAGGGATCCCTTTTTCTTGCCGGCACAGACCAACAGCCTCTAGCTGTGCCCAGCCGGGCTGAGGTCGAGGGATGCATCTCCTGACTTCGCTGGAGCCCTGGCGTCACCGGTGAGTCCCCATGGCACACTCTGCATCCCACGGGTGCATGGAGGGGGAAGAAAGGCTGGGGGGCCTGCTGGCCCCCCAGCCAGGTAGGCAGGTAGGAAGGAATGATGGTGGCGGGTGCACTCTCACCTCACTGATCCAGTGGGTCTTTTCCAACCTGGTGATTCTATGATTTAACTTTAATGGTTTTTTCTTTGTATTTTACTTAGTTAAATGAAATTGGCCAGTTTTACATTTCTTTGAAGACTGTCGTGTTGGATGTTGTACTCCTAGATTTCTACAGCTGCTCTGAGAACTCTGTTCACCACCTGGAACTCTGTATGCAAGGTAGGTATCTTCCATATCCGCGACCATGTATTTTCAGTGATTGTTGTCACGGGTCTGAAAGCAGGCTGGGCATAAGGAAAAAATTCTTCACTGAAAGGGGCATTGGGCAGTGTCAGAGGCTGCCCAGGGAGGGGGTTGATTCACCTTGCCTGGAGGGATTTAAGGGATGGGTGGACGAGGTGCTGAGGGACATGGGTTAGTGATTGATGGGAATGGTTGGACTCAATGATCCAGGGAGTCTTCTCCAACCTGGTGATTCTATGACTTTGTGATTCTGTGGCACAGAGGCGGGTATGTACATAAACTTGCTTTCACCTAAGGNCAGCCAGAAGAGGAGAGAGAGCTGCTCTCACAATGGCAATTCAGCACTGAAGTCCAGTTTAACCACTCTGAATTGCTCTCCTGGGGCATGTTTTTTCTTCCCGATGACAGTACAGCTTGTAGAGGACTGTGAGAGTTCAGTAAAGTGAGAATACTCAATTGAACGAGAAACAATGGGTGATCCCAACCAATTGAGATAATAAACTTGGAGCTGGGTTTCTTGTATTTTACGCCTTTATTAATGCCATTCAACAACTTGAGCTGACAGCAAGAGAAGGGTCTTGAATCTGCAGCAGGTTTTTTTTTTTTTTCATTCTAAAATCTGTTTTATATTCCTCCAACTGAAGGGATTTTTTTATTTTTCTTATGGCTGCTGTGAAAACTAGAATTTAAATAAGCTTTTAATCTTTTGGAAGAAGCAAATGAGTTAAACAATAGAACAGTTTTAATTAAGAGAATATGACTCTGTGG
>WAAB01017869.1:0-11550 GCA_013389865.1 Piaya cayana
AGGGGGGCACTGCCTACAGCTTACTGTCTGAGTAGCTGCATTTACCCACTGTCACTCCGTCTAGGTAGCAGTATCCCTCCCGCCTGCTGCAGCACTCGGAGCAGCTTTAACCTTCTGCAGGGTAGCCACCATTGTCTTTGTTGTCTTCTCTCTGGTCTTTAGGTCCTCTCTGTGCCCTGCCTTCTTGCCCTGCCTGCTCGAACTGCCGCTCAAACTGCCTCACACCTCTTTGCCCTGCTCCTCTTCACCACACTCCAATCATCAATGTAAAGAAATCATCATGTAAAGCAGCATGACCAGAAGCTATATGACCTCTTGTTGAGATGCTGCTATGTTCACACAACATTAAGACAATTGGATAGCCAACAAGTACTGGAAGAAAAAGAGCAAAATCTTTGAGATTAACAAACCAACGTCATCACATCAACTTCTATGCAGATTATATAATCCATGCTAAAACAGGAATTTTACAGTATTTTAACTATAATGTTAAAAATGCATCAGCAAGCAAAAGGACTATAATTTCTATTTTAAAAAATGCAATTTCACTGCAATCTACCACTTTAAATCTACTTTACTAGATGAATCTTAATATTAAACAATCCTTTCTGTGTAAATTACCATAACACTTTGTTGAAATGCACTCTGTCTAGCCCTCAAGGTATTCGAACATATCTACACATGATACAGATCGTGGGCTAAAGCTGTCTCTAATATTCAGAAAAATTATTAACAACTAATTGAAGTATAGTGCCTGGCAAAACTCCAACTCAGATTGGGGGGGAAAAAAAAAAAGAGAATGGCTTTGCCAAACTAGTGAGACAGGAGACTTAAGCTTGGAACAAAGAGGGAGATGTATTGATAAGAGACCAGTTAAAATTATAGCACCTAGCTCAATAATGCCTAAATTGGTGCTAACTGAAAGCATAATATTCCTTCGTTAGAAGAAGAACAATCAATTAACACACATGCAGTCTCCCTCTGAAGCCAAGAAACTTTATCTGTAGCTATAAGAAACAGCTGCTGTTGAGTAAGGTAGCTGGGGAGGAGAGGGAAGATCAGTAAGCCCAGCAAGGCTCTTACTACACTTAAACAGTATAAAACAAGCTCCAAGCAAAATGCAGCTACAAAGTGCACGCAAACACTGAAGCATACATCATATAGCTGTAATCAGACCTGTAGCCAGAGAACGGTATTAACTTCATTCTGCACTGCACAGAGTATCAAACTATCTAACGGAGTGTCTAGGGAGCTCTGCTAACCGAAGATTCTGGAGAAAAGTACCTGAAAAACCTCTGTGTTACAGAACTGAAATGCTACAGTGATATGAAAAAGGAATATGTTTGTTTTCCATTTTGATGCATACTTCTAACAGGCAGTTTGTAAACTTCACAAGCCATATACAATAGAAAAAAAAACCTTTATTTATCAGCATTGGCTGGCAGTATATGTAATTGCTGAGGAAAGCATATTTACTTCAAGACAAGCAAATCTGATCTTCAGTAAATTTCATAACTGTTGTAGCCACTGTAGTTAACTCCCAAAAGGAGCGTCTGAGAAGTCCTGAGTATTGTTTTAATGTTTTTGATCACAACAGTAACTAGTTGCAGAGCATCATATTTCATGGCTGTAAAATTATTTACTTATTTATTTTGTATAGAAGTCTGTTCTATTTATCATTCATTTATCATCATTATTTATGGACATGCTTCTTAATTTCTGCCTCATTCTACTGGCTGAACTGCCTGAAAGTACCAAAAAGCATACAATAGGATGCATATCTGCAATCTGTAGTGAAGATCTGGACAAGCATATTCAAAATGACTGCCTAACATTACACTTCTTATTTATGCAATTGATTTGAACAATGGAACTTTATGGTCAATACTCAGCATTAAAACAAAATTTTAAAAAATTACTTAAAATACCTAAATGCCAAATCATAGAATCCTAGAATAACAAGGTTGGAAGAGACCCACCGATCTCTTCAAGTCCAGTCTTACACGTTCCCAAGAAGGCCATTTAACCTTCCTTCCAGTTCCTTTGTGGCACTTTATAGTAAGCACAGAACTAGTCTAAGAAAAGCTAAAAAACTGTTCAGCTGAGGAAAAAAAGGAACAGACCTTTTGCTGCTTTCTAATACACAAAGGTGATTTTCGTTATGTCTAAAAGTAGAACCAAGTTCTTCAACCTCTATTTAGGTTTGTGAAAATACAGTATTTACTTTTAACATCTTGCACACTAGTTACTACTTGAAAACATGAACACTATTTAGATATACTTAGAAGCATATATAGAGATATGAGACACAGATTAATGCATCAAAATTAGGTTTTTAATTCCTATTTTAAACCAATAGGCTAAAAGTGATCTACAGAGAGTTATGTTAACTCTTCCCATATGAAGCTAAACAACACTCACCTTCATCACTAGTAGCTTGCTGTTTAACCAATGTGATTGGAGATCTATCTGGGGGCTTACTTAGTGGATGACGCCAACTCTTAGATATTTTCTGGTTTTCAACATCTGCTGTCTGAAAAGTAAAAAACACAACTTATTTAGAATGTAATTCCGCAAAGTTGATTTTGATCTTGATGAACAAAAACATTCTTCTGTGAACAAGCACAGATGTCAACTCTGTAAATACTATCAGGGTCCTTGAAGCACCTTTAGTGTACCAATAAAACACTTGTCTTCCTATTCAGAATACATACTTTAATTAAAAAAAAACAATCCTTGTCAAACACAAATGGTTTGATGTATAAGTTACTGCAGCCCTTTCCAAATTAAAAAGCATAAATCCTTGTTTGCTTGGGTGATGTTTGGGAAGAACAGCCCAAACAATTCTGCAGAACCAGATGTACAATACAGCCACTAACCATGGCTGGGAAAATGAAGCAGAAATCCTGACTTCATTTGTGAGTACAAAATTCATAATGAAGTAAAAATTTATCTGGAATTTAGATAAGAAATTAAGAGCTCCTGATACGCAACTAACAGGACAACACAAAGAAATTCTATTTTCCCTCAAGCACCCTTGAAATCATCCACGCTTCAAGAACTAAAGCCAGTGTGACAAACTATATATGTGTAGCCTTCACAACTCCAGATCTGAGTACTAGTGGGGGAATAGCAAACTAAATTAGCTGCTGACAGTACCTAGGAGTACAGGAGCAGAGGAAGGGCAAGCACACTGGCAGAAGGGTGGGAAGGATAGTCTCACAAAAATCCTGTGAACCACACAGTTATCCACCTCAGTGCCCTGAATCTAACCTAGCAGTCATGCACAGGCACCTTGACTGATTTGACAGTTGAAAATTACTACTATAATATGGGAAGTAAATTACAAAACAACATCATATTTACTGTGATAAGCAGAGGGAAAAAGATGAAATTAAAACACAGGACAGGTTTGTGATCCAGAAAAAGTACCAACCAAGTAAAAAGGGAAAGAAGATGAGACTTTTTAATTGCTTCTGCACAACACGCTTCTTCACTTAGAATAAAAGAGAGCGTGCAATTATACTGGGGGATATCTGAAACCTCATAAATAAATGAAAGGTGCACAAAGAGATAAACATAATCTCTAATAAATGATGATTAAAACATTGAGATGTTTACAGTGCTCCTTACTATTACGTGGGAGGGCTGAAGCCAAGATTATTAAAACTCATAATATAGCAAAAATATCATTAGTTCATGTCTGTGAAAGGGTAAGATTGCATAAACTATGAGAGACAATACAACAGAATGAAAACAAACTTTGTTTCCACCTAAGTCCACATAGAGATGATCCTCAGCTTTGCTTCATTGAAAAAGGGCATCAGTTCAAAACTAAATTACCACGCACTTCCACACGGACACATTGTGTCCTTGGACAGCAAGTTTCTCAGAATCAACCCATTCTTCTGACATTTTACAAGCACACTATTAACTGTCCTTAAGGCTCAGCAAAACCAGTCATTTTTTAAAATACAAATATATAATACCAAATACAGCATTTATATCCAATAATTTGAAATTCATGTCAATAGAAATAATTAAAGCCAGTGGCCTTGCTCATACTAGCAAGCAGTGAACATGGGGATTGCTTGAGAATAGTTTCTGACAATTCGGATTCACAGATTAAAAAGCAAAATTACTAGATATATAAAATCAGAGGGAAAATATATTAACAAGCAAGCACCAGAAACATTCAGCTTTTGGATACAAATTCCCATTCTTGCCTGAACACTTCAAAACATGCTCAAATTAGCATCTAACTAAAATAATGCACATTCTTAACTGCTTTAATATGGATATCAGGTCTCATTAGAAACATGTTCATTCACATTTCATTAAATCAAGAATATATTACTATAATGATGTGATTTGCTTCACATACACTGGATGTTTCCATGTCATCTTCTTCATTGTTCTTAACAACGCGCATTTCTCCACATTCAAAGCTACTTCCACTGCTTTCTAGGTTGCTGACGTCCTCCTCTATCAAGATATTTTCCTCTTTATCTTGGTTTTCTGCTTCAGAAGCATGTCCCTCTGACTTATGGCATTGTATGGATGAAACAGCCTGATCTTGAGTTTTCAAACTGTCTTCCTTACTATCACTATCAGAAGCAGGCACGCAGGCCACAGATTCTTCAGACATAAAGAGAAGATGACTTCCATTTGTCCTTCCCTCATCTTCTGATTTTGCTTTCTCTAGCACAGGAACAGGGCTTGAAAATGAGTCTGAATGGATGCTTCCTACAGATCAAGAACATGATTCATTAATAAATCCCATTTTATATCACTGTATTTCATTTTATAACAATCTAAGTTATTCAAATTCAAAGCATTGTTGAAATTAAACACAAAAGCCTTTGGTAGAAGAACATATATAAAAGTGGAGTAGAGATTTGATGAAAAAATAAATGTAAATGTTTTGAGTTTGGAGTGAGAAATACAGTTTTTATCATTTAATAAGTGCTCTGTATTTCAACTACAAGAGGTCTTCATGTAGTTGAAAAGAATCAATATTCATGTAGCTCGCTGAATATGAGAGCCCACAAGTACTTTGACTGAAGCTGGGGAAAAGAAATAGAAGTCTAGTATATTGAACTTTATACTCTGTATTTACACCTATTATGCATGCCTTTTTTGAAAATGAAACTAAGCAAACAGTAATGGCTAATAATTAGGAAAATATATTTCAAACAGAAAATTTTGAAAACAGCACTACTCTAAAAATTAAAAGCAATTACATCATTTTAAATTTCAACAATTAGCATAATTTCAGTAATGCAGAAGAGAGTAACTGGATATTAAAATCCTTCACCTATTCATGCTTGCATGGAACAGAAAGAACAATGGGTTAGAGAGGTCACTCAAAAATCATGTTCTTGAAGAACTCTACGGAACACATACCACAGTGAATTTTGATTCAGCAGCACATTCAAGGCATTAAAAAAAATTGCCTCCATACAGTTCCTTCCCATTCTTTCTTTTTAATGGTTATTTGAACTTGTTTCCCTTTTCAAGGTAAATGAATCTAACATTTAGAAATACAAAGCCCATCCAATACCAAAACGTAATCTCTGGTTACAAAGAGTACTGCTGAACATAATGGATATACAAGCATAATGGATATACAAGCCAGAGATAATACAGCATAAACAACGATCTCTCACATGAGTACCAGGGCTTCCATCATCGTATCTAGAAAGGTCCTTTACCCTACAAAGGTCCAAATATCTCCTTTCAATAGCACAAAGGAAAGAGGATTGTGCTCCAATGTCCTCTACTTCTCCTTCCCTGGTCAATGAACACTGAATGGTTGCTAACTAAATACCAGTTTGTCAGTGGTCATGAACACTCCAAACCTCTATTAAAAGTTGAGGGAAACTAAAGGAATCATATCTTTTAAAAAACACCATTAGAACAAATCTGCAAAGGCTTTGCTAAACCACCAACTTATTTACACACAAGAATTTTTAAGCCTCCATCCTCATCCTATTATCCTTATGTGGATCCTCCTAGAAGCTACACCAAGGCACACAGGGGACAGGAAGGTGATTTGAAAGAGTCAATATAGATTCATTGGGGCAAGCCCTGCCTGACCTACCTAGTGGTCTTCTTCAATGGTGACTATATCTGTGGAAAAGGGAATAGCTACAGATGTCATCTATCTAGACTTGCGTAAGGCCTTTGACACAGTCATCCACAACTTCCTCCTCTCTAAACTGGAGAGATATGGATTTGATGGACAGACTATCCATAGGACGAGAAATTGGTTGTTGGAATGTGTCCAGAGGAGGGCTGATCAGAGGGATGGAACAGAGGGACGGAACAGAGGGATGATCAGCGGGATGGAACAGCTCTCCTGTCAGAAATGCTGACAGAGTTGAGGTTGTTCAGCTTGGAGTTTTCAGCCTAGAGAAAAGAAAGCTCTGGAGATAACTTATTGCAATCCTTCAGTAATTACAGGGAGCTCACAAGAAAGATAGGGCAAACTTTTTAGGAGCGTCTGTTGAAAAAGGACAAGGATAACGGGTTTCAACTGAAAGAGTGCATATTTAGACCAGACATGAGGTAGAAACTTTTCACAAAGAGGACTGTAGATGCCCTGTCCCTGGAAACATTAAAGGTAAGGTTGAATAGAGCTCTGAGCAATGGTATCTAGTGGAAGACAGCCCTGCTCATTGCAGGGAGATTGGACCAGATGACTTTTAAAGGCTTCTTCCAACCCAAACTAACCTATAATTCAATATTACTCTCAGATCAGAATATTAATTTTGCCAGAATATTTTGCCAGAGAGAATATCTTCTTTGCATAACTACTTTGTAAGTATTTTAGTATGCTACTTAGACTTGTGAGATAACGTCAACTTATCTGTGGCATTAGAGTATCAACAGTTTACAACTTATATGTGAAACACAATCAGTTCTGATCTCACCTGCAACACTGACATTATCCAGTAAGTGTTGATCCAGCTGTATTCTACTACTGTTTTCTTCTTCCCTGGAAGGTACTCCTGTGTTTATCAGTCCCACTTTTTTCCCAGGTTCTTCACTGACCTTGAAGCCATCAGTAGCTGCTTCATGTGCTGTGATTTCTGCATCAGCTACCATAGCAGATACGCTCCTGTCCCCTGGAGTTTTAAGCTTTTTAGATCGAGATCTGGTGTACTGGAAGCTGTTATGAGAGATATTGCTGTCACAGTAGAATGTCTGTCTTGGACAAGATAAAACATCTACCAATATATATGTCCCTTTCACCTACTTAAAGTGGTAAAAAACTGACAACTTTTCATCTTTTTGTGTTGAGATACTGTTTACAATTTATTAAATGATAGATTAACAATTGATTGGATTTAACCTTCTCATCTTTTATCTCCATTCTATGACAAAGTTATTAAACTGTAGAAGTAAAATAACCTTAAACAACTATCAGTTAACCAGCACCTAAACTTGGGTTTTTAATGAATCATTACTTTGAATCTGAGACTAACCTTTACAAAAGCAATGAAAATGCTTCAGTTGCACTAAAATCAGATGGCATTTCCAAACCCTGATGCTAATAAAACACTAGCATGAATACCCTTGTAAAATCAGATTAGTTTAGAAGTATTTATACATATCTGAACACAAACAAGTATCTGAAAGAAGGAAAAAATCTTATTACCAAATCTTTTGAATGGTTACAGTATCAAGTACAATACTGTGTGAAAAACAAAGCTGAAATTAAAGCTCCAGCCTATGTTTTTGCACACTCAAAAGTAGAAGGGAAAGGTTAAAGCAGAAGAAATGGCACCTTGTGTCAGAAACTGTTTTGCAATTTATGTGCTCAGGGTAAAAGTAACAGAGATTAGTCCAGTTCAACACCTATGTCATGTGGGATATTTTTATATGCTGCATAATACATCAAGTTTCAAAACTCACAACACACTGGTGATAAAAGCCCAACAATGGCAAGTAAACCAAGAGTTTTACAAATGTCCTGCACCTCAGATTACAGGTATCTACTTTGCTGTCCCCTGCATTTTATCCTATTCCACCAATGTATCTTTCAACACCCTCTGTAAAAAGCAGTAATTTCCAGGAAATTTGTCAAAGTATGAGATGCCCATAAATTCATATTGCAACTTAACAGCAACTATTATTACTGTTTACATGCAGACATTAGATGTTGTATTGTAGCAAAGTACTTCAGCCATACATGTCAAGAGTCAAGCTCTCCTTGTCACTATATTCATGAAGATTTCCATAGAAGGTATTTCTACTTTCACTCTGCTGGAACTTTTATTATTCCATAGCCAAAATAATGACAATCTCCATCAACACATTACACTAGAAATGAACCTGAATAAATATTTTATCATCCCTTTGCAATACATATTGTTACCATACCTGAACAAAAGCCGACAAAAGCAAGTATTAAGCAGCATTGGAATTGTGTTTATTAACTTAGCTAAGTGTTTGAAATCTACCCACATGTTCCTATGATAAAACTTTCAATACAATTATTACAGAACCTTTGCTTTTAGTTAAAACTAGCTACCCATTATGGTACTGCAAAATGAATCACTGTGGGTTCAAGTGTAAATTATGCTGTACAATACCTACAGTGAAACTTACTACAGAGCAAAGTGGTATACAACTAGCTAAATAAAATGATTACTCTCTCTCTGTCTGGTTAATATTATATATGTACATACTAACAAACTGGCTATGCAGCTGCTTCACTGGTTGTCTTCCAGAACAAACCCAATGTTATATTTCTGAAGTATAATGTTCCTCTAGGGCAGCAGCTAGTCCCCTTCTTTAAAGCTGATTTTTTTGTTATTTGTATATTAACTTGCCAAGAAAATAAGGAAATTCAGTTTAAGAACAACCTAAAAACATAACTGCATTGTAAACATTTTTGAAAGAGAAAGAGTCTTAAAAAAAAAATCAGTATTATCTTTAACCCAGGAAACTACAATCTGTTGTAAGTAGATACCAATAGAACTGCCCCCTCTAGGCTAGAAAATAAGTAGAAAAAAATCTATAAAGATCCTGTTAAGTAAGACAGGAGAGCATTCATGTAAAAAGAATGTGCAATGCAAACAAAACACACAACACACACAAAGATTCAACTATGAAATAGCTTTAACAGGCCAAAGCTTTGAAAGCTTCAGCGACAAGCTAAGAAACTCCGTTCTCCTAATTTCCTTACCGGTGTCAGCACTAACAACTGAGATACAGGCCTTCCATATGACAAATTATAATCTGTGATTAACCTGTAGTAGACCTATAGAGAGGTTTCAGCTGCAGCATTGAGAATGTGTCAAATAGGAACTGATATGTCCTTGAAGTTAGAAGGCAGTGACAGCTAAGACTATTGCCAGAGACTTCACATAGGTGTTGGGATTCTGCCACAGCTTCATGCTCAGTTTTTTCAATCTAACCTCTACCTCAACTCTTTGACTTCTCCCTTGTGTTTTGGTTGCAGAAGTCACTAGAAACAATGGCAACCATTTATACCTTGGAAATTTTAATGGAATAATCTCTGCTAAAGGAGAATTCTAAATATCAAACTGGAATTAATTTTTGATGCTCTTCATACTCATTAACTTCAGCTATACACATAAGCTTTAAGTTCAATTAATTTCTCGTAGTCGCTCTGAAAGTAAGACTTGTTTGCCCAAAAGTTCATCTTAATACAGAAAACAGAAAAAACCTTAATCTAAAGCAAATGACTTCAAATAAAAGATCAGAGAAAGTGGCAAAAAAAAGAAGAAACAAGAAGGAAACTGATGTCATACTGAAGACAATTAAACGGAGAATAAAGAAAAATAAATACCACTTGGGAAAGATCTTAATTTTCTTTCTTCTCTGTAGCCAGGTCTTTACTTCAGGTGTTGATTCAGGAGTTGGTTTTGTATGATCAATAGTATATAAATCCTTGCCTTGTTTCCACAGGTGGTATCTATCAGGCTGAAATTTCCTCACAAATACATCCATGGATATTGTCACCATGTCTCTCCTACAAGTGCACTGCAAGAGAAGACGAGAATTTGTAAGTGACAAGTAATGGAATATGCTGCCGTTTCCAGTAAAGAAAGTCCAAAACAAAAATTCCACATATGAAAACCAAATCAAAGTTTTGCCTTTTCCCTCTTCTTCACTTCTTCAGCAGTTAAGGATCACAAACATGACACACTAGGATTCCACAAAGGTATTTATGAACACTCTGCTGGTTAACTCCTACAGGTTAAGAGCAAAAAGAAACAACACCATTTCTTTTTGCTGTATTACCTGCTCGTGACAGTTCTAAGCCTAATAACTACATCGAATCAAGACACTGTACATACCTTTAGTGGCATCACTATTTTCTTTTTAAAATAACCCATGTAGTATCCACCTGACCTAAAGGCCTTTACAGACATATACAATCCTAGCTGTTAACTCTTCTAAATGAAATGCATATGAGTATCTTATAGAGTTACAGGTTTGCCCAGGTTCTTCTACAAAGAGGAACAGACAAGCAAGAGAGCAATATTATGTATAAGGTCTAAAAGAGTGCATTATAAACTGTAGTCTGACCTTCTGTGCACTGCAGACGTCACAAACTCATTCAGTACTGAGTTTAGTGCATCAAAGAACTTTTGCATTGCTTTTCTTTGCCAACTATGAATATGAGTGGAATATTTTAGATGTATTCAAACAATCTTAATGATGATCATGAAAATACATAGGAGTCCTCACTTGGAAATCTGCAGATGCTGTTACAACTTCCAGACTAAAATTACTGTATCTAATGCTCCAAGATATTTCCTATTAGGAGACTAGAATAAGTAAATTAATACACTTACAGCATAAACTATTGTGGTGGGTTAACCTTGGCAAACTGCCAGGTGCTCACCAATCTGCTCTCTCATTTCCTCTCATCAGCAGTACAAGGGGGAAAATAAGATGAAAAAGCTCATGGGCTGAGATAAGGACAGGAAGATGAAGAAATTAAACCAACTCATTGAGAAGAAAACTAAAACCAGCTTCCCATATCCCTCTTTTTTGCAAGTTCAACTTTACTCCTGACTCTGGAGTCTGCAGTCACTCATGTTTTCGTCTGTCCTCTCTCTCACAGCTGCTGCACAGTGGTTTTTATCCTTTCAGAAATAAGCTATCACAGAGCTGCCACCTGAGTCACTGACAGACCCAGTTTCAGGCAGCACTGAGTTCATTTTGGAGCAAACTCGATCTGTTTTCACCCAACACATGGGCGGCTCCTGATCCCTTCTCACAGAAGCCACTGCTGCAACCCCTTCTACTCTTCCAAAACCTTGCCAGACAAACCTAGCACAAGTATTCAGGTTAAAAGGACTCATTTTGCAGATGACACTAAACTGAGTGGAAGCGTTGATCTGCTGGAGGGTAGGGAGGCTCTGCAAAGGGATCTGAACAGGCTGGACCACTGGGCTGAGTCCAATGGCATGAGGTTCAACTAGGCCAAATGACTGGTCCTGCACTTGGGGCACAACGACTCTATGCAGTGCTACAGACTAGGAGAAGTCTGTCTAGAAAGCTGCC